>OVBB01002205.1:0-11983 GCA_900406415.1 Isatis lusitanica | reverse complement strand
ACTGTTTTGGAAATCTGTGTTCTCTTGAGGAGCTAATACTCTCTGGCTGCTTAAAGCTCGTGAGTTTTCCAAATTTAGAGAACATGGAATCTTTGAAGGTTTTGCTGCTTGATGGAACAACAATAAAACAGATGCCAAGGTTATTGCATTGCACTGACTCTGGAGGCCAAGCTTACACTATGCCAACTAATGCACATCACAGTTTCAGTGGGGGACCAGGTGGTAGTTATGGTAGATCATCCTCATTACTATCTTTATCCTTAAGTGGAAGTAAAGTCGAGAGCTTGAACCCTAACATTAGCCAGCTTTATCATCTGAAATGGCTTGATTTAAAGAATTGCAAGGAGCTCAAATCTCTTCCGGTGTTACCCCCAAATCTGGAGTGCTTAGATGCACATGGCTGTGATTCACTGGAAAGTGTTGCAAGCCCACTAGCTACTCTCATGGTGACAGGGCAAATCCATTGCTCGCTCATTTTCACTAACTGCAACAAATTGGATCAAGCTGCAAAAAGTAGCATCATTTCTTTCACTCATAAGAAAGGCCAGTTGATTTCAGATGCTCATACTCGTTACAATGAGGTCTGTAGTCTTTTTTTCCCTCTCAAACACTTCCCACTCTTGCTGGCAACATAAACATGTTATTGATTGTTTATTTTACACTTGTAGGGCTTTGTTTTGGATTCTTTGATCGGAACTTGTTTTCCTGGATGTGAAGTACCAGAAATGTTCGATTACCAAACTTTTGGATCACAGTTAGAGCAAAGACTACCTCGGCACTGGTGTGACAGTAAGCTTATTGGGATAGCTCTATGCGCTGTTATTTTGTTTCCAGACCAACAAGAAAGCAATCGTTTCTTGGTGAAGTGCACTTGCAAGTTCAAAAGTGAAGAAAAGGTTTGCATCAGCTTTAGATCCATTGTTGGAGGTTGGAGCGAATCAGGCGATGAGCCACGCAAGATTAAGTCCGCCCATGTATTTATTGGCTACACTAGTTGGGTAGACATCAGCAAACGTCATATGGAAGATCATGGGAACAATGGGGAAGGATGTATACCTTCTAAGGTTACACTCACATTCGAGGTGACAGATGATGCGACTAATGTAGTTAAATGTGAGGTGGTTAAATGTGGCTTTGCTTTGGTGTATACACCCAGTTCATTTTCTGATCTAGCATAGATGTGATTTTCAAATGCAGCATTTTATACTAACATTTGCATTTGATGCTGCATTTCCATGCAATATTGTTTAATTGTGAATCTAAAAAAAAAAACTAAATGCGAATCATAAATGACTAAAAGAGACATGCTTTAAATTATTTTTATTTATAATCCAATGAGTACAAAACAGTAAATCAAAAAATATTTTAAAAATAAAAGATTATCAAATTTATATGTATGATTTTAGCAAATCCAAAACTCAATTTCAGCTCCACTTCCACTTCCACCTCTAGTTCCTTATAAGGCCTCAATCGCCCTTACCAGTGAGCCCACATGTCCTCTCACTAGGTCCATTGGGTCCATACCTATTCTACGGTCGGTGCGTTATTCCGGATGGTCTAAATCACCCATCCTTCCATTACTCTAACTCAAGCACGCTTAACTCTGGAATTCTTTCGGAGTGGTTAACCGAAAAGGCAAGTGCACTTTGGTGATATAGGTAGCCAAATCAATTTTTTTAACCTCTTCCACATATCTTTCCATATATATCATGAATCGGATGTTACATTCCTAGGTACTGTATCTCCTCTCTTTTGCATCCTTCCATGTTATTAGTTGCATCAGACATGGTTTCTCCCAAGTAATCAACTAATCATCATTGGGCTCATAAACCAAAGTGAAGCTACACTTCATCACTTTGCAGTTTGCCACCTCACTTGTACCATTTGTCACTTTAAATCTGAAGGAAACTCCAGTAGATGACGAGAACTGTTGACGTTTCTTGATATCGAACAAAGTGGTGTAGCCAATGAAGACATGGTCTGACTCAATCGTATGTGGTTCATTGCCTGTTATTTATTTGTACAGTGAAGAATCTGAATTTATGGAGGAGATCGCGCAAGCTGTGTTTGAGAGACTCTACCCTACGGAAGAGATTGGGATCCACAGCCGGCTACTGGATATAGAAAACTTACAATGCAAGCAACCATGGAGCATTCGCACTTTAGGCATCGTCGGTAAGCCTGGCATTGGCAAGACAGTACTGGCTACAGCGGTCTTTCGCAGAATGGTTGAAGGCTATGATGCTTCTCGCTTTGTCCAAGATTTCCACACAGATTATAGTGAGATGAAACTTGAGCCTTTGCATGGTGATTTCTTTCGTATGACTCTAATGGAAGAGTTTGACCTAAACAATTCTGGTTCCGAGCCATGCTATCGCCAAAAAAGGGTCCTGATAGTTATAGATGATGTACGAAATGCTCAAGACGCGATGTCTTTTCTTGGAGCGGTTGATCAGTTTGGTCTAGGGAGCTTGATCATCATAACCTCAAGACATAGACGAGTTCTCGAAGAGTGCCATGTCAATGAGATTTACGAGCTTGAAGGTCTAAATGATGACGATGCTTTGAAGCTTTTAACGAGAAGTGCCTTTGGGAAAGATGTGATAGGGAACAATGTTTTAGATCTTTCAAAGAATGTGATTAAATGTTGTGATGGGAACCCATCTACTCTTCGCTCCTATGCCGAGAAAGTAAAGGGTATTAATACCACGGTAGAAATGGAGCAGGCTTTGTTTAGGATCTGCTACAATGCATTTATTGACACAAAGAAGAACACATCGGTGTGCTTTTACTCCAATACTGGAGAAGATGATGGAGATGAAGATTATGGAGTATTGGTATGCTACACTCTTTGAAACTCGTTTAAGCGTTTGGTGTTTTGACAATGCCCTAATCATTGTTTGGCTTTCTCTTTTGTGTTTTCAGGCCACTGATAACGCAAAATGCATGTTCTTGAAGAAGACTGTCTTGCACGCCACACCAAGCTTTATGTTTGATCTTGAGAAGCACACAGATTTCGATCTTCTTTGCCGCGTCGACCAAGACACCACACTAAACTTAATGTTTCATCTTAATAAGCACACAGATTTAGATCTTCTTTGCCGCGTCCCCGAGTCTCTAGACCTAAGTTTTCCCGGTCTGGAGCTTCCCACTGAGCAGGTCCAATCCTTGTCCCAAACCTTCCACAGGAAACAACTTGTTCTACTCCAACGACTTGCTTGCCAATTTCACAAACTTTGGGAAGGATATAATAAGGTAAGGGAAGTTCTTTTTACACATGATTTTACGTGAATACTCTTGGATTCACCTAATTTTATCGTGGTTTTAGTTTCTGTAATATAATAGTTATGGATTCAACCGGACAACAAATACTTTAAATTTAGCAACTTTTACAATAATATTCTTATCACACAGTCTCAAGTTTTATTTTATCTGATATGGATTCCTCTTTCCACTTTTGTTTTATTTCAGAGCTTCTCAAGGTTGAGGAGCATCAATCTTGGGAATTGTAAGAAACTAGTTCAGGTTGCGGAACTCTCAAACGCACGTAACCTTGAGGAAATCGATCTTGAGAACTGCAAAAGCTTGGAGAGCATCCTAGACACTCATCAGCTAGAGAAGCTCCAATTTCTTAATCTCTCTGGTTGCACAGGGATCAGATATTTTCCAGAGAATGTACGGACCATAAAAGAGTTGAATCTTGAAGGCACTGGGATAAGAGAAATAAGATCTGAAACAACAAAGTTCTCTAAATTAGTAAAACAACAAAGTGCCTACAACTTTGGAATTTACACAGAGAGCTTCGGAATTTCCAAGATTTTGAACTAAGCTTGATTAAGTTACCAACTTTCCAAGATTCGGTCGTTATTTATCATCCAAACCAGGTTGCACTCCCGAAGTTACCAAGCGCGACGGGGAGATATTTTTTAACTCATAACTCTTCGATTAACCATAAAGAAAAAAAAAATTATTTTCTTAAAACGTTTTTTCAGTCAGAAAATTATTTATGGGAACACAACCTATAAAAATTAAAGTCTGATTTCTGTAACTCGTCAATTTTTAATTTGTCTGGATAACATTGTGTGAACAAAAGACTTAAAAAATAATTTGTACATATGGGAGATCGTGGGTCAAAGGCTCAGAACTTCTATGGTTTATTAAAAAGAAAAAAATTATATATGTGAATGTGATATATTTGTTTGTTTATATGTAAACTGCTTGTATTTTGATCCTTGACAGCCTCTCGCTTTAGCTCTAAGAATGTTTTTTTTTTTTTTTATGACTTTTTTTACCTTTCATTTAAGACGATTTTACCTCTCGCTTAGCTCTAAGAATCCTTGGTACATTGCTTGATCTTCACAAGCTTGCCTAAGCACCATATCTGTTCCAGTGTACCTCCTAGAGGATATGTACCATCATGATTCATGACCCTTGATTCTCACAAAGAGATTGGTGAGGTCTACACCAATCGCTCTAGTTTGTCCATGGCGAAATTGACCTGTTGTTTATGTAGGGCCCCTGCCTGACGAAGCAACACCATATTTACGGTAAGAACCGACAATTCTTGCAAAATTGTGTTGCTCCATCACGTTCCAAGTATGTCTTTTGGCCACAATCATCATAAACTTTTCCAAGAAGGTCCTTCAAAGGAGATTTCAAGAAAGATTGTACTCATGAACAGTTTCCTCTAGTAAACCCCTTTGAACATTAGTTAAAACGCTGAACCAGTCTCTTACACACAAGCAAAATCAAGAGTCAGTCTTAAAATAATTTCACAAAATGGATCATCCATACCTGGCAGTCTGGCACGACTGCTTGAGGGCTGAAGACTCTTGACAAATCGGATATATCTTGTTATCCTTTCCAATTTTTGCTTTCTCAGAGCTTCTCGATCTTTAGGATAATCAAGCTTCGACACTCCAAGAAACTAGTTGAAGTTGAAGACATTACGGAAGCACATGATACTGACCTTCAAGATTGCACAAGCATGAAGCGAATAACAGTAGTCACTGATCAGCTAGAACCTCTCCAAGTTTTGAAACTATCTGGTTGCATTGAAAGCCAGATTCTCCAGTGGGGACTCCAAACAGATCCCTTATGCCTTCTCTGCAACTCAGCAAACGAAACCAGATCTCACTTCTACTTTGATTGCACCTTCTGTTGGTCCATTTGGAATGCAATAAGTAATCGGATACATCTCTCCCCTATACAGATATGGGAGGATGTACTCTTTGCCATGGTAAACCTCAAAGAATCCAAAGCTGAGAAAATCCTATCACGAATGGCATGGTGCTCAAGTATCTACCGTCTTTTGGTTGATAGACACCGTCGTCTTTACAGTCAAAGTTATAGATCAGCGGATGCAATACTGGTCCAATCGACAGAAATTTCAGAATCAGAGCTTCACGTTTGAGAAAGAAACACCCCAAAATAGCTTCAAAAATCCTTCGACTCTGGCTCGGAACTTCTTCATTTCACTGATGCTTTCGACTCTGGCATCCATCCTTGGCATCCACGTCTTTCTTGTTCTACGTTACCTAAACCGTTTGGTTTAGGTTAATTCAAATCCATCCAATATGTCTTCGGTTTAAGACCGATCGAGACATTCCGATCAAATAACCAAGTTGGACTAAACTTGATTAAAAATAAAGTTTATACCATCCATTTCCTAAACAATAATTACTCCAAAAGAAAACCCTCAAAAGAAAAAGAAAAAAAACATAGATTCTAGAACTCTTTTCTGAAAGATTCTTGTTAAGAGACTGTGAACATCAAATTACGTTTGACCAAAAAACACTCAAAGACATGATCTGTGAATGTGATAAATAATGTAACTATGTTTACGTATGAACTTGTTTATAATTTGTTTTTGTCTAAGAATTTTTACACTTTTGGCTCTGTTAAATACTGATGCAACGTTTTGGAGCGATTTCAAAAATTGTGCATTTCTATTAAAAGTTGATAAAAATGTAGAATAAAATATGTCAAAATTTTATAAATAGTCAAATTTCATAAACTGTTTACAAATAAAAAGTAAAAAAAAATTATTATCGAAATATAAGTCTTTTACCATTTTTTCTTGCCAAATCAGTTATTATGCTTTGAAAATTCCATGTACTCGGTTTCATGCTCTCATCCACACTGCCTCACGAATTCAATATCACTAGATCTAGATGTTCCACATAATTGACAGAAAACGAGATAAAATAAAAACGATTTTCACCGTCCAATAATTTTAACTAGACATACTAGAAAATATTGTACTTGTAGAAACACATCTCGTTATTGATGGAAACAATGGTGATGCCGTTTTTTCCAATTCGGACCAGGATGT
Source organism: Isatis lusitanica (assembly GCA_900406415.1). NCBI lineage: Eukaryota > Viridiplantae > Streptophyta > Magnoliopsida > Brassicales > Brassicaceae > Isatis > Isatis lusitanica. The sequence continues at coordinate 5,649 of OVBB01002205.1, read as the reverse complement.
TATTTTTGTTTCGATCCATGTTTCCAACACGGATATCAAGCATTGCAATCCTTTGTAATTCTTCAACACAGATAGTTTCAAAATTATAACAATTAAGGTAATTCTGAATGGTATCCACATTCTCTACAAATTCAACCAAGACTTCCATTTGCTCATTCTTTCCATCTTACGAATCCATAGATCATTGGAGATTTTGGTCTGCGGTCATCTGGTGTCGGATGATCCAAAAGATACACCGAAGCCTACGTCTTTGCTAGTCTTCCTTTGGATTTCTTGAAAAGACATCTTAGTTTCCCTTCTCTATCGCAAATCTTAAATAGACGTTTGATTTTTCGTATCGAAACAAATAACTCGTAAGTTTCTCTTCAAAACCTAGTCAATCATCTTTTTGGGATGCTCGCCAAGCTCGTTTGGAATCTCGTCAAGCTTATGAAATACTTCAAACTTTGAAAATCATAAAACCATATACCCATCTCATTTCTTATAACATTACACACCAAACGTAGAAATTTACAGCACATAAGTCATATTTCCCAACAAATTCATCTTATTAAAAACCATAAAATCTATTTTTAAAAGTAATAGATAACAACATTGTAGCATAAATGATCCTCGTGACAAAAGAAAACAAAATAAATGAATAAAACAAATAAATCCTTCGACTCTAGCTCAAAACTTCTTCATCTCACTAATGCTTTTGACTCTGCCATCCATCCTTGACATCCACGTTTTTCTTGTTCTATGTTCCCTAAACCGTTTGGTTTAGCTTAATTCAAATCCATCACATATGTCTTCAGTTTAAGACAGATCGAGACATTCCGATCAATACCCAAGTTGATCTAAACTTGATTAAAAATAAAGTTTATTTCATGCATCTCCTAAACAATAATTACTCTGAAAAAACCTCAAAAAAAAAAAAAACATAATTTAGAGAACTCTTTTCCGAAGGATTCTTGTTAAGAGAATGTGAACATCAAATTACGTTTGACCAAAAAACATTCAAAGACATGGATTTGTGAATATGATAATGTAACTCGATGTTTACGTATGAACTTGTTTTTAATTTTTTTGTCTAAGAATTTTTACACTTTCAGTTTTATTAAATACCCTTGCAACGTTTTGGACTGCGGTAAGGAAATTCAAAACTTGTGCATTTCTATTACAGGTTGATAGCAATATAGAATAAAATATGTCAAAATTTTATAAATAGTCCAATTCATAAACTATTTATAAATAAAAAAGTAAAAAAGATAATTTATTATCAAAATATAAATCTTTTATCATTTTTTTTTTGCAAAATCAGTTATTATGCCTTGAAAATTCCATGTATTCGATTTCATGCTCTCATCCACACTGCCTCAGAAATTCAATATCACTGGATCTAGACGTTCCACATAATTGTCAGAAAACGGAGTAAAATATAAACGATTTTCACCGTCCAACAATTTTAACTAGACATAGTAGAAAATATTGTACTTGTGAAAACATATCTCATTATCGATGAGAACAATGGTGATGTCGTTTTTTCCAATTCGGACCAGGATGTTATTTTTGTCTCGATTCATGTTTCCAAAACATATATCAAACATTGCAATCCTTTGTAATTCTTCGACACAGATAGTTTCAAAGTTATAACGATCAAGATAATTCTGAATGGTACCCACATTCTCTACAAATTCAACCATGACTCCCATTAGCACCTTGTTTCCATCTGTGAATCTCACAAAAACAGTAGGGTATTCTTGTGAATCCATAGATCCTTGGAGATTTTGGTATGTGGTCATCTGGTGTCGGATGATCCAAACCGAAGCATATGTCTTTGCTGGTCTTCCTTTGGATTTCTTGAACAGACATCTTAATTTCCCTTCTCTATCGCAAATCTTTAATACATGCTCGAATTTTTCGTATTGAAACAGATAACTCGTAAGTTTCTATTCAAAACCTAGTCAATCATCTTTCAANCTATGTCTTTGCTGGTCTTCCTTTGGATTTCTTGAACAGACATCTTAATTTCCCTTCTCTATCGCAAATCTTTAATACATGCTCGAATTTTTCGTATTGAAACAGATAACTCGTAAGTTTCTATTCAAAACCTAGTCAATCATCTTTCAAAGATGATCGCCAAGCTCTTTTGGAATCTCGTCAAACTTAAGAAATACTTCAAACTTTGAAAATCATAAAACCATATACCCATCTCATTTCTTGTAAAATTACACACCAAACGAGACATTTGCAGCAGATTAGTCATATTTCCCAACAAATTCATCCGAGTCGGCTTCGGGACGGATTTGCCACGATCCATTTTATTACACTAAAAACTTACCTTTCTTGTGTTTTCATGAAACTATAAGAACTTTCTCTATAACTCTGAAGCAGTCTTTCTTTTTCACCAACACACACAAGTATCAATCTGATCTCGAGAAGCTCTCGGGATTCAACGTAGCCAACCGCTTCAAGTTTATTTTGAGTACTGACGTAAGGGCTCAATACTTGTATTCTACGCAAGAGTTTTTCTTTTGTACCATCTCATCCAACAATCTATCCGATCTTAAGGATCTCTCGCTACTCAACCTTCCTAGCCGTGTGCCACTGAGTCGATGCCTATTGACCTTATAAGGATTCTCCATTTGGGTCAAGAATATGTACTTGTTTGTCAACTTAACAAACCTTGGGAAGGATATAAGGTAAGGAAGCTCTAAAAAACTCTTATCATTTTCTTTACTTTTGTTTTCTCACAAAATTTAGAAGTGAAAGAGATATATTGTTATGGAGCACAAACATATATTAGGAGCTTCACATAAAATAAAATGCTCTAGTCATAGTTCAAGACTCTTGACAAATCTGATATATCTGGTTATCCTTTCCAATTTTTGCTTTCTCAGAGCTTCTCGATCTTTAGGATAATCAAGCTTCGACACTCCAAGAGACTAGTTGAAGTTGAAGACATTACAGAAGCACGTGATACTGACCTTCAAGATTGCACAAGCATGAAGCGAATAACAGTAGTCACTGGTCAACTAGAACCTCTCCAAGTTTTGAAACTCTCTGGTTGCATTGAAAGCCAGATTCTCTAGTGGGGACTCCAAACAGATCCCTTATGCCTTCTCTGCAACTCAGCAAACGAAACCAGATCTCAATTCTACTTTGATTGCACCTTCTGTTGGTCCATTTGGACTGCAATAAGTAATCGGATACATCTCTTCCCTATACAGATATGGGAGGATGTACTCTCTGCCATGGTAAACCTCAAAAAATCCAAAGCTGAGAAAATCCTATCACATATGGCATGGTGCTCAACTATCTACGGTCTTTTGGTTGAGAGACACCGTCGTCTTTACAGTCAAAGTTACAAATCAGCGGATGCAATACTGGTCCAAATCGACATAAATTTCAGGATCAGAGTTTCACGTTTGAGAAAGAAACACCCCAAAATAGCTTCGAAAATCCTTCTGGCTTGGAACTTCTTCATCTCACTGATGCTTTCGACTCTGGCATCCATCCTTGGCATCCGTTTGGTTTAGGTTAATTCAAATCCATCCCATATGTCTTTGGTTTAAGACCGATCGAGACATTCCGATCAAATACCCAAGTTAAACTAAACTTGATTAAAAATAAATATTATTCCATGCATCTCCTAAACAATAAGTACTCAAAAAGAAAACCCTCAAAAGAAAAAAAAACATGATTTTTAGAACTCTTTTCTGAAAGATTTTTGTTAAGAGACGGTGAACATCAAATTATGTTTAACCAAAAAACACTCAAAGACATGATATGTGAGTGTGATAATGTAACTCGATGTTTACGTATGAACTTGCTTTTAATTTGTTTTTGTCTAAGAATTTTTACACTTTTGGCTCTCTTAAATATCGGTGCAATTTTTTCGACTATGGTAAATGAATTCAAAAATTGTGCATTTCTATTAAAGATTGATAACAATACAGAATAAAATATGTCAAAATTTTATAAATAGTCCAATTCCATAAACTGTTTATAAATAAAAAGTAAAAAAAAAAACAATTTATTATCGAAATGTAACTTTTTTCAATTTTTTCTTGCAAAATCAGTTATTATGCTTTAAAAATTCCATGTATCCGATTTCATACTCTCATCCGCGAGATTACAACACGGAGCGGTGTTGATCGCAGGGAGTTACAAGGCCTAAAAGATATGGTACTCGCAGGTTATGATCTTTACATCTTTTCTAAACGTGAATTCATACGACACCTGGATTTGTCTGGACAAGATGGTTTCAAGGATGTATCCCCCAGCCATAGGTTTCCAATCTGGTGGCCAGCGGGAGATATGTTTTGTAGGGATGAGGAAACAAGGAAGTTAACATTTGAGGATAAAATTTTGTTACACCTTCACAAAAGGTTTTGATTGTCCATAACAGAGTTTACGAGTCAAAGAAAAAGTTTGAAAGGAAGTTTCCGACTCTACCAGAAGGATTCTACAGATCTTGACACGAAGCTTCTTGAGGTAAATTGTCTTGGTGATGAGGCCCTGTTTTGTGGATTTAAGTATCACAGTGCCTCCTGACCAGACCCTTGGTATTGAGCCAAACTCCATCTATTTCACCCGTGGTCACCGTTTCTCTAACAAGGAACTTTCATACCTCGACATCTGTGTCTACAATCTTGCTGAAAAGACCACCAAACACTTCCCAACTCTCTCCAACTTAAAATTCAAGGATGCTCAATGGTTTCTCCCCTACTGATTTGCATTTATCTTGCTGCTGTTGCGACATTCTCTTGCGTTCTTGTTGTGTGTTCAAACTTTGCAACAAAGACTTTGTTTTTTTCTGCTGCATTCTGCTGCAGACTAGTGAAAGATACTGCGGATTTGTAAATATGAGTGATTCACCAAAAAAAAATGTTTATTTGTACTACTGATAGGGAAAAAGATAAGTTAATTGACAAAAAAAAAATATCTTCCAATTACATTTTAATTAATCACCAATAACATCAAATTGAATAACATATAGTTTCAACTTGTATTTGAATATGACTAATTAAACAACACATGACTTTACCTAGAGTTTTTAAATTCAGGCGATGAGTCACGCAAGATTAAGTCTGCTCATGTATTTATTGGCTACACTAGTTGGGTAGACATCAGCAGACGTCATATGGAAGATCATGGGAACAATGGGGAAGGATGTATACCTTCTATGGTTACACTCACATTCGAGGTGACAGATGATGCGACTAATGTAATTAAATGTGGCTTTGCTTTGGTGTATACACCATGTTCATTTTCTGATCTAGCTGATGCATGCATCTATGTCTAGCATCTAGATGCAATTTTGAAATGCAGCATTTTAAACTAACATTTGCGTTTGATGCTTCATTTCCATGCAATATTGTTTAATTGTGAATCTATAAAAAAATCTAAATGCAGAATATCATAAATGACTAAATTTTAATTATTTTTGTTGATAATCCAATTAGTATAAAACAGTAAATTAAAAAATATTATAAAAATAAAAGATTATCAAATTTATGTTTATGATTTTAACAAATCCAAAACTAAATTTCAGCTCCACTTCCACTTCCACATCTAGTTCTTATTCCAGGTACTGTATCTCCTCTCCTTTGCATCCTTCCATGTTGTTAGAGTTGCATCAGACATGGTGTCCCCCAGGTAATC
>OVBB01002204.1:0-11984 GCA_900406415.1 Isatis lusitanica | reverse complement strand
TACATAAAAACTTTTAGTTTAATAAATTTTCAATTTTATAAATTATTCAATATTTATGTTATTTGATTNTAAATTATTCAATATTTATGTTATTTGATAATCTGATGGACGGGTTGTGATTGATGTTTTTATGAAATGATTTTTATTGTACCGTTAATTATCGAACTTGCAAAGTTTTATATCACTATAAAATGAGTTAAAATAACGATAAACAAAATAGAAATGTTGTTCGCTAAGAGGATAAAATATAGTAAATTATATGATACATCTATAGTAGAAAATTGGATTTAAGATATTATGGAAAACAAATTATGCAACAAGATTTGACTATATATAAATAATTTTAATATTAGATTTCGTAATATATAGATATATATATATATATATATTTAGTAAATTTTAATATATATTTTTAGTTTAGAAATGAATATTTGATACATGCCATATTAAACTAACGGATTAACTTACTTTAATTTTGTAAATGTGAAACTGCATTCATTTCATATTAGAAATTAGATTGCTATATTTTCATATTAATAAAATTAAAATATTAAAAATTATTCAATATTTATATTATTCGATTATATAATTAACGGGTTTGGATTAATATTTGTTTCAGTTGAACGGGTTGAGATTATATCATAATCTAAAATGAATATCTTTCATATCTTTCATTTTCTTCAATTTTTTTTTTAAAAATACTATTAATTGTGAAAATACTAAAATAAATATTCATCTATAAAACGAAAAATAAAAACCCTAGAATATATATATATATATATATATATATATATATTTCATATATAGAATTAGATAAAAACATTTAGTTATATTATAAAAAATTTAAGTTTAATAACTTTACGAAATGATTTTAATTGCATAGTTAATTATCAAACTTGCAAAGTTTTATACCACTATAAAATGAGTTAATGGGTAAAGTATTTAATTATTGCACGGTTGATTTTATGACATAATAATAACTAATAAATTAACGGGTTAGCATATTTTATTTTTATAAATGTGAAATTACATTCAAATCTATATATAATGGGTCTGTCAATTTTCTCAAACTATAATATTCATATATTAATGTAGTTAAAACTATATATATATATATATCGATAGATATATTATATAATCATACTATAAATATGAAATTAAATTATATATTGTAGTCAATTCAAAATAAAATTAGCAACACTTCTCAAATTATGACTTAGAAAAATAGAAAATATGAAAACAAAAATCAACAATAAATATTATCCGCTCTTAGTATATATTAAAACTATATTTAATATTTAAAATTCAAAAAAACGATACTGGAAACAATTTAAAAATATATTAAGTATATTATGATTTGCCATAACAAAGCTTTACAAAAAATATCTGGGTACGATATATTTAATATCAGAGATTCTGTAATTAAATCAATTTTATTGATTAGATATCAATATTATAAAAATAATTACACCAGCCACAATTCAAAAATAAATATTAGAAACGATTTTGTTAACTAATTTCATTTCTATAATATTATCTCCTTTCTAAATTAGAAAACAAATTCGCATTAAAGAATATTCCAAATATGAAGACATAATAACTGATTAACTTATTGTTAAATTAAATTATATGTATGTTTATGATACTAAAGATAGTGTTTTCAAATTTCTTTATTGGAAAAAGTTTCTTAAAAAAAAATTTGAACGGTAACATTATTTTTAAATAAGAATAAATTTTTATTTAAGTCCAATATCTTAACAAATATGAATAAATTAAGCTAAACATTTTTTATAAATATTAGTATCTTAAAGTTTCTATTTTTAAATTAACTTTGATATGTCTCTCAATCACATTGATGTAAGTCATAATTTTTTTTTGCTTTGTAAACCTACTTTCTTTCTGTAAATTTCTAATCAAGCCATAAAATAAACTCACAAAATAATACACACCATAACTTTAGGTAATTGTTTACTTTTAATAATTTTATAAATTCTAATTTTATCATAAAAGTGGAAAAAAATTCATAAAATTATGCATGTGATTGCAAAAATATTAATCATATCCTGCGCGTCGGCGCGCGGGTCCGAGTCTAGTTTGTAGTTAATTGTGGCGATAATAGCGTCCAATAGCCACAAACCATGTTGTAGCTAATTCTTTTCCACGACAAATTTGTGGATAATGGTGGATTTATTTTTCTATGACATTTTCATGGCTGGTGGTGGCTATTTTTCTTTGAATAGCTACAAAATACATTTCGTGGCTATATAGCCACAATTTTTTTGAATAGTAATTTGTGGCTCGGTTGTGGCTTTTCCGTAGCTATAAATTGATAGCCACGTCCCATATGTGGCTAAGTTGTAGCTATATCATGTTTTTCTTGTAGTGTAAATAAGTCCGGAAATCCGAAATGCTTACACACGGCCATATCATCCAAATAATGCAGCTGCATGTATCGAGGTCCATAAGAAAAAGAAGATGGTAGAAATATTCTGTTACCCTCATCAGCAAGTTCTGTGCCAGTTTCAGATGCCTTCTTGACTGAATCAGCATTGGTGTGACCGTAAATTATCTTGGTTTTTTCTAATATAAGATATCTTATTTGATTCAATAGTAGTCCACACATCTCCCAAGAATTGCTGGTATAATCTCTTCGAACGCAGTAGTATGTGTTTATTCTCTCGTTTCCTCTCTTGGATCTGAAACGCAAAAAACTGCCTCATACGAATTTCCCTATCAGTTTTTTTTTTCTGCTGCTTGGCACTCAATGCTGCACCTTTCTTAATTTCAACCTGAACCCCTCTTCACCGTAAGGAAATAACAAATGATATTGTAAGGCTAAATAACTAGGATGTATCTCACGAATCCGTTTAAGCTTCCCATTATTTCGATTCTGAATAACAATATCTCGTCTGTTCGTCCCTTCTTTATCCTTATCAACAATCAATGCTGCAACTTCATTTGCTGTATGCGTATTCCAAGTCCTTGGATCTTTTCCTCTCGTACATATAATCCTCAGCACGTATTTTTCTTCTTCATTAACATCTATCGTATCTCTTGCTATCCTTAAAACTTTCACATAAGGGTTAGCTTCATCCAAAACATTAATAAGTGCCTCAAGGAAACTATCTCGCAATCTTTTTTGGTTAAATTGTTTACTTTGCTTAAAATTCTTTCCTTTGCTGCAATAAAAAGAGGAAGTATTAATTGTGATTATTCAGTACGAAATATAGGCTGTAACAATTTAAATAAAAATGATTTAAAAATAAACAATAAAAAATTTACCTGGCTGAAGCTTTCCGGTTCTGAATTCCATTCTCAGTGTCTACAATATATAGCTGGGAGAATTTTGAAAAATATGTTCTTTCTGGTTTCAAGCTACCCATTAGATGATAGTTCTCTCCTTGTAAGCGAAACATTGAGGGACATCTTCCTTTAAGCACATAGCGATCAACTCTTCCACCAAGTGAAGTGAGAAAACCATCTTGTATATTCTAATAAACGCCCGAAAATGTCTGCCGAGGTTGGAATCTTCAGTAACCAATCCATGTAAAAATTTGGGAGATGCTTTAAGATAAGGCAATCTCACATCTTCTCTAGAACAACACAATGAAAATTCCGGCTTCTTGGCATTACGGCGGCATGTTAATGCGTTCATTATACCAGAAAATAGCACCACAATATCTACATTCATCATCAGGATCATCTTCATCTTGGTATTCTGCATTTAATTTGCAACCATATTCAGACTAATGAATATTACTTAATATTGTAATTTTATGTAGAGGAAGACTTATATATAAAGTTTAAATAAATTGCTCATTACCATGGTAAGTCGTGGATGAATCATCATCATCAAATGTATCCTCATCGTCCGTTTCACTTTCTTCTTGACTACTACAATCCATTATTTGTTCATTGAATTCTTCATCGACATCTGCAGTATTCGATAGGAATTACTTTTTTTCAGTTTATTGTCTTTTTGAAAGTACAAATTACACCTAAAATAAGAAGAACCCTGATTGATAAAACTGAAATGCAGATTCATCAAAGTCATCATCCTCACTATCAATATCATTCCCAAACAATATTCTGTGGATATCATCGGTGTTAGGTATTGGCTCCATAAACCTTGTTTTGGCATTTATATTAACTCTAACTAAGTATAAGAAGTGTGTGAGAAAAATAGTTAAGATGTATTTTTACCTTTAATTGGCTTTCCTTGTGGATCAGAAATCGGACTTGAATTTTCCATAAAAGATATTTCTGCATTAGTTATGCATTCTCCAAATTCTCTAGCTAGCCTCCTTACTAGTGTAAGTTGCGGTGCTGACAAATCCGGTGTATTAGAAATATCAACACTTGTATAAAATTATTAATCCGTGTTAAAATAGATATGTTGAAATAAAGCATAAGTTATTAATCATAAGATAAATATTATCTTGTATATGATTAAACGTATTACTTATATTATTGAGAACGGAAAATTAAATTAACTAAGTTGTTTACTTTCAAACATACACGGTGACACTAATGGTATAGTTGCTCGAGTAGTAATCCGGGACATATCAAATGGACTATCCGCTTTGTTTTTAAACATTTCTAATTAATGTATCATTAAAAAGAAACAGAATTAGTATATACATAGAGTTAAAATAAATAGTTAAATAAAGAACAAAACTCTTCTATTATACTTACCATTTGAGTGAGTTTCATTTTATCCAGTTGGATAAATTAAAGGCTCTTCCAACTAAAAAAAAATTATTCAAAAACAATGTTGGACTTATAATTATGCTGATAAAAAGTAACTATANAGAACAAAACTCTTCTATTATACTTACCATTTGAGTGAGTTTCATTTTATCCGGTTGGATAAATTAAAGGCTCTTCCAACTAAAAAAAAATTATTCAAAAACAATGTTGGACTTATAATTATGCTGATAAAAAGTAACTATATTAAACAATCACTTTCTTTCTCCACTATCTGTAGTTGTCTGATATTTTAATGAATCATACATTGATCGAGCTGATTAAAAAAATAAAAATGAAGTTAATTTAGTCGCGTATAGATTAACTATAAATGATAATCACCAGATTAATTCAAACCTGACTGTGCATTTGTAGATGCATTTGTAGATGTCATAGGAGAAAATGGGAAATGTGTCTTTGCAGAAGATGTATAATTTGAAAGCTGAGAAAAATTTCTTGATGACAAATCTGGTGTAGTAGGCACAACAACAACTTTAAAACATAATATGAAATTTGTCGTTGTGTTTTTGTTTTGCATCTTAACGTAATTGTTATATAATATACTGTTTGATATACATAATATAAAGAATTACGGTATACGCTGATCTGCTTACTCGCTGATGTGGTATGTCTTATTACTCCATGACCAAAACGAGACAATTCAAATGGTCGACCAGTTCGGGAATAAAACGATAGAAAATTTAGCTTTATAATAAAGATATAATGGATAATCATATATGTAGACTTTGTAGGTTAAAAAAAAACATAAACAGATAATGAAATTTTTCTAATGACTTGTTTGAGGAATTCCATTACTAAACCATGATTGAGCAATGCTTCTCCCGACTGTTTATATAAATTAGAAAAACTTTAGTTGTTTTAAACCTAACATCTAATAATTTTAAAACTTTTCGAATGGAAAAACAATTCCCCTACTTACACGGTGTAATGTTTCCGGTCTCCGTATCTGCTCGATACCGTTTTATATTATATCATTAAACAACCGATTTAAATACACGAACAAGTAAATTAAAGGTTAGTGTATTGTTAATAAAGAGTAATTAAAATGTGTTGATCGATAATACCTCCGTGTGATCTTGTGGAAGTTACAATTGAAGATGGAGAAGGTGTTTGCGACGAACATACAACATTTTTAATATCGTTTAAAACCCTAGGTCAAGCAATTTGTGGAGTCTGGAAAACTTTATTGACTTCGAAGTTCTCTCCTGCATTTTTATTAACTTTTGTTGGTTTTGCGTGTGGTCTTTTGGAGGGTTTCTTTGCGTTGATGGGTGGATTGCTCTCAATATCATCTTTTCTTTTCCTCATCTAAGCAAAAAAATCAGAATGAAAATAATATGAATTCATAATTTTAACATTTCTATAGATTGCTATCAATATCATTTTTCTTTTCCTAATCTCACAAAGAATAATAACGAAAATAATATGAATTCATAATTTTAACGATTCTATAGATGATTTTTTTTTATTATAGATGTGATATATAATAACAAATCACTATAACTTAATCAATTGAGTTAGATTGACAAACCTTCTAGCGTTGGTGAATATAGATCGAGAGAGTGAGGGTTTAATACTTTTGTTTTTAAGATATAAAGAAGATAGAGAAATGGACGACTTACCCTTATAGAAGAACGTTTTACTCCATCGAAATACTATTATATTGCAATTAGGGTTTTTGGGAAGGACGGTATGTACTTTGGTTTGAAGTTGCAGATTATGGTTCGTTGCGAATAGTTAAGGGAATCGTTAAGAAGATAGTAGATTTCTTTTTTTTTTTGTTAGGATGTAAGTCAGAAATAAGTCTATATAGAAGTTAAACAATCCCTGAGAATCTTAATTACCTTGTTTATACTTGTATCATTTAAAGAGATGTGACATTCGGATTTAGTTTGTATCTAGGCGGGTTTCTAAATTTCGAATGAAATTTAAATTTTATTGTTTTCATTAAAAGTGGTCTGATTAGGTAGTTTGGTAATTTATTATTGGAAGTATTATACGTAACTTAATGAGAGCCACTAATCCGAAATTTAATTATAACAGGGGAGTATTACAACCAATTAGTAGTAATGTGGTTTCTCATTTAATAGAAACAGATGAGAGGGTAATAATTGGTTAAGTTGAACAAAGTTTAGACAGTAACCGATGATGGTTTTTTTATCCTGTTATTTAAATATGAAACATACATGGTTTTTGTATGTGGGTTAATATTAAAGTAAAGTTTCATATTAATAAAATCATGTATCCTTAAATAAGGGTTGAACAAAATACTTAATTATACATAAGGAGATGATTTTAAATTTTTTTAAAATAATTCAAAGATAAAAAAAATCAGACAATTTAATAATCACCCAAAAAGTCTAGAAACACATGTAAAGAAAACCAAACAAAGAACGAAAATAACAATAAAAACCAACTCCAAACAAAGAAAATGGTACGAAAATGTCTCAAAAAAGTAATGTGACCAATGAATAGCAAGAAAAAAGTAAATCGTCCGTGTTTGAACATAACAGATTACTCCGTCTTGCATTTGCCGTTATTCTTCTTCAAATCCTTATCATCTACCTCCTCATTATTATCCAAGTCCATGTTGAACTTCTCTGCCTCTCCTTCCAACTTAATCCTTTTGAATCACGACATATCATTGCTGGTACATGAAAGTTGATATGGTGCCTTTACGATCAAATCATTGCTGCGCTTGGAGGATGGAGTTGTTGTCTGACTAGGTGGACAATCAGACTTCTCATCGCTATTAGTTATAAGCAAGGGTGTCTGAAGTTATAAACCAACATTCAAATTTATATCAATCTACTTAATGCTAACATAATAACTTAACTATTGACTATTTTGTCATATAATTTTAGAATGTTACATGTTCTGTTCCAATCATGGAGGATGTTTCTTTAGCACTTTTTATTCCGGAAGATTGTCCTGATTCTCCGATCATTTGGTTAGGTGGCCAGACTTTGAGGACCTTGAAAGCACTCTGGGTATCATGTATATTATAATTCTCAATTGCTACACAAAGTTGCCAAGTAGTCCCAACAATGTTCCGAAGAGCTTGTGGCAAGTTAGTTGGATCCACAATCTACATCAAAGAAAATAAAGTCTACTGAGAGTCAAGAAATATAAATGATGATGAATAAATTTATGATTGGTTTACCTACTCTAATATGATCTCTAAGAATAAATTATTAATTTGTCCATTCTTACCGGTGAGATTGATCCATTGAGGACTTTTGCACATGATTGTGTTACAATCTTTGTAGCATTGCTATCAAACAACATACATCTCATCTGAGATGTCTCGTCTTTAACCAGTATATGTAGCATGTACCTTGTAGAAAAAACAAAAAAAAATTATATTCATACATACATTATTCTTTCGAGAACACAAAATAATGAATGCAAATAAAAAAACCGTAACATACCTGGGTGTAAGCTGCTTAACCCATATTTTGTAAGTTTGACACCACCATGCTTCCTTAATCTGAGGATGGTCTGGAGTTTCCTTACATTCCACTGTCTTATTGCAACTCTACAATTGAAATAATACCAACAGTAATCAGTATCAATAGCCAGGATGGTGCAGATAACCCTACTTTTTTCCCCACTGCCACACTGCTGAATTTGGTCAATGTTGTGTAAATGCAAGAACTACCACAACTGATTCAACAAGTGTATTCCGTACAAGAAAAACTTTATTGAATCACCACTTTGAAATTCTTACAAGGTATTTTAAACTGATTTCTATGCTCACAAGTCAGAAAACACACTTCTGCTTGTGAGTCTACTATACTTGTTCCGAGATCTCCGATCCAAGTACCACTCACCAAACGACCCACCTAGATCTAACCCAATGTGTTTTTTCACTCAGTTTCGGATACCTATACAAGGTTCAGGCTTTAACTATTTATACACAATATAACCGCCTTAGACCAACTGAAAAGATCTCAAAGATCTTAACCATCATAGAGATGCTTATCCTTAACCTCTTCCTAGATTTAAGGAACCGCATGTCATTTTCCTTTGTACTCCATGATCTTTGCTTGGTATATTCCGAGTATACAGATCTTCATATTCTTCAGGTTTATTCTTCTAGCAAACGATCAGTAGATCCTCCTTCTCGAATCTTCTAGATGTCCTGAGTCTTTGCTCTAGATCTTGATCATGTCCGCATGTAGTTCAGGTTCAACTTGCACTTTCAATCTCCCCCTTTTTAGCTTCGTGTTTCTCACAAGTACCTGAAAAAATTAACAAACACCACGACACGAACAGCAGTATACCATATCCAATATTCAAGACACAGAAGTCTAAAAACATGAACCTGAAATATTATAACTGATCAAGAGCCATAACACATGGGATGAAAACTCCCCCAAAAACCAAAACACCAAGTTCAGAATAAAAGCAAATAACTGAAACACCTAAAAATAAAAAAAAATGGCTCTTGAATCAACAAAAAGATCTCCCCCATCCTTTTAGCCACTTTCTTCGTGTTCATCTTTCTTTTCTCCCCCTGCTTGTGAAAACCGAAGTTAAAAATACTCTATTCAAAACACAAACACAGGTCAAAAAGGTACTGAAAGCTCATACCTTCTAGCTGTCCACGTAACGTTGAGATGACCCATGACAGCATGTATAGCGTGAAGGAGATGTCACCAATGCACTGAAGAACCTATACTAGAGTTGGTATCGCTGAAGGCATTCGGATTGGCTCTGGGATGTACTTCTCACCTGGTGCTGCAGCATTTGCCTCTGCTGCCTTCTGTTCTGAAGCTGGCTCGAACTTGTGACGAGACTTTTCTTGCTTGATGAATGCCTCACCACTGTGACTGTCCTTCTTATAGAAGGTTGGTTTGATGAACACATCACTGCCTTGGAGTGATAGAGGACGCTGCATTTGAAGAACAGCGTAGATCACTCGAGGGAACATCAGCCATCGAGAGTCATTTCTGTGAAGAACCGCCAAATCCATCACTTGTTTGTAGACCATTTTTCAAAAATCCACTCGAATTCCAGAGAACATCTTGTACAGAAGTTGAGCACGTTCCATAGAGATGTGATTTTTGTGAGATGATGGAATCCAGTTATGAGCTGCAATCATCAGCAGAGCTGCAAACCGTGGAGAGAGAATTGTTGTGTTCACCTCTGACCATGGAGTCTTCTTGCCTTCAGTCAAGACCTTAGCCAGCTTGTCCTTTCCTACACCATATCCATCAACATCCTTCTTTTCTTCTTCATCTGAGAGTGGTTGGAGACCTAGGCACTCGTTGATGAGCTGCGACGAGAATACATACTCTTTGCCTCGTATCCTCAGTCTGACTCCTTTCTCCGAGAATTTAACCTTCCTAGATGGTAGCATAGCATAGAATTCCGAAACAATGGAAGGAGAGTAGCTTGCAAGTTCTATTACCGTAGGTGTGAGGCCTCCTTTCTCAATGATGCGTGGATATCCCCATTGACTCTCTAATTCCATATCCACCAGTCGTTCTTCAATGAATTGACGGCTTGCAAAGCTTTCAAGTCGCTGTCGATTCTGCATCAGTTGTGGCTCATCATCTGAATCAGTCTCAGATTCGGCTATGGCCTTCCCTTTTCCCTTTCTGGCAGATGGAGTTCCCATAGAAGAAGATTTACCTTTCTTCTTCACCGGGGTAGGTTTCTCAGTGGTCCTCTTCACTTGCTTTCCCTTCTTGGCAGCAGATCGCGGTGGTGTCACAGCCTTCCGTTTTTCCACCTTCTTAACTTCCGGTGGTGGATCTTCCGAAGATGAACTATTGGCAGCTGTAGGTTCCGCCGAGTGAACTTCTTCACGAGGAGACCTCGAGAGTTTGTCGGCGTTGACGAGCTCGTCAAGGTTTTTGAGTAGCTCTTCGTCTCCTCGTTCTAAAGCTTCCTGATTCACTTCTCGATCAGGATCAACAATTTGGTTCGGATCTTCATTCGGGTCCGAGTCTGTATCGGAGACGGCATAGTTGACTAGGTTCCGATGCATGTCGGCGGCAGAGGTCATATCTGGGTCTTCTTCACTAGCGGAGCTTCTCAGACTCATCGGAGAGTGCTCGATTGATGGAGATCCGTTGAAACTCGACATTCCGACTCTTCCTCTTCGTGTTGCAAACACCATTCTTTCTTTGATTTGTGAGATGAGAGAACCTGAATCGTCTTTAGGGGGCTTTAAATACTGTTCTTGTTTAGCAGAATATTCCTCCAGAGCTGAGCGAAAATCTTGGGTGCTAGATTTTCTGCTTGTTCACAAGATGATTCAGGTTTATCTGATTTTCCCTCCTTTTGTTTGTGGGATCCTTCTAGAAGCTCAAGCGATTCCGGTTTAATGTCCCGAGAACAACTTCCGGTTTGACTTTGACAGACCAAATCGATTTTAACCTCATCCCAACTTCTCATGTAACTTTAACACACAACTTAGCAACCACTAATATTAGTGAATTATGGGTTAGTGACAAATTAACCAAGTGTTACCAAGAGTAGCAAAGAAAATTCTTTTTCAAAATCAAATGAGATTTTTTTTTTCCACAAGAAACACTAACCTTGCCCTATAGATTTGCCGTGTCTCAAGAACAGTCTTAGTACTTGACCCCACCATGATCCCTTGTCCATGTTGATTCTTTGTGCTTGGTCATTCCATATGAACCAACTCTGCAGCTTTCGCTCCATCATGTCTTCATCATGCAAGAGAAAAAAAACTTCCAACCCCCCTTTTTTTTTTCTTCCCCTTCCTTGTTTCTTTGAAAAAAAAAACAAAACTGATCATTTTTTGTTCCCAACTCTTTCATTCCTTTGAAAAGAGAGTGATAAGCACATTTTGTGGATCTTCAAGGATCCCATGTGAACACTTTGTGGATCTTCGAGGATCCCGTGTTATCTCTATGAACATGACGACATGATAGGCAGCTGATTCGCGTTATGAACAAAGAAACTCCAAGCTGAATCAGGACTTAAGATATATGTGTAAGGGTTTTTCCCGTGCAGTCCTGAGAACACTTGACAAACCAGATTAGCATTCACAAATTCCAATGGAATTGCGTAAGGTTATGAATCGATTGAAATCAAGAGGTTTGGTAAATAAATCAGCTAATTGCAACTCAGTAACAACATGGTCAATAATCACTCGTTTTTCCTCCACAAGTTCTCTAATAAAATGATGCCTAATGTCGATATGCTTTGTTCTAGAGTGTTGCACAGGATTCTTGGAA
>OVBB01002202.1:0-11992 GCA_900406415.1 Isatis lusitanica | reverse complement strand
AGAGTGAAAACAAAATCATCTTTTAGGTCATTTTGGGCAACTTACCCTAAATTATTAGCCGGAGTGAATTAATTGCGATAATTAGAGATGTCTTTTTTTTTTTCATGCGTGTGGACGTCCATTTAAAAATTACTGTATACATTTATTTATTCAATTAACTATGGTAGTTTTTGTTTAAAATATCTATTTAATTTTTCCAATTATTTTTCCTTTAAATCATTGAAATTTTTTTTTAGTGTTCTTTTTAGGAAAAAATGTCATATTATTTTAGTATTTTCTCATCTTGTTATTAAAAGATACTCTGAAAATGTATGAGTTATTCATTTAATTATCGGTTATATATTTTGTTATGTTGCTTCATCTTTCTTTTTTCCTTTCATAGTTCATGTTTTCTCGCTTCCTTATGTATACTTCATGTTTTTGATATCTTACTTTGTAACGGACCTGTTTTTCCGATCTCTTTGTGTCAACGCATGTTTTGTATGTAGACATTGCATGTGTTTAGTATATACACATAAACGTATATATATTTTGTGTGTATATATACGTTCTTGTGTTTCTGACAGAACACCAGATTAGGTTTGACGAAGAGGAAGAGGTAGGAAGAGAGTTTATATATGTGCATGGAAAAAAAAAGTTGTTATCTTTAGTAAGTATTTTTAAGAAATGATTAGAGTAAACTGCCACCGGTGGATTAGACCGGAACATATTAGTTAGGTTTGATAATGGTTATTGTTTTGTTGTCCTATTTAGGAGAAAATTCAAGATTTGTTTCAACACTCATGGAATTTTCCTGTGAAACTGAGTTAAATTTCAGTTACAGGTTATATCAGTTATAAAAAAAAAAAAAAGAGGTGTAGCCATTATTATGCAAACTACGTGATCTAGCATAATTCGGTTTGATGAACCAGAAGCAAAATCTCAGACCACAGACAAATTTTTATCACAGAAGCAAAACTGATAATGCAATAACATTTTTACAATCCCTGCACCAGAAAGTGGTTTTTGTTTATGTGATCGAAATTCATAAGATATCACTTTCTATCCTAATTTGCAATCTTTTATATAATTAAATACTATGTGGAGATATGCAGTGATGTGACATAATATTGTTAACTTTTAGTTCATAGTACACAGAAAGCAGGATATATAACAATTCCTCTACATGTATAGTTTAATCTGCAACATTCTAAAACAAAGCTTTCCTTAAGAAAAAATCAAGACGAAAGACGGTGAATTTATCTTGGCGTTGAAGTCTGATTTGAGTGCTGTTCGTTTACTTCACAGCGACTAAATTCCCCATGAAACCACCGCTAATATCATAATGGCAGGCACTTGAGAAGCCAGCTTCTAGAGCAAGAGTGTCTGTAGCTCTTCTCCTGCATAAGAACATTTCAATCAGGCCTTCACGAAAAGACTAAATGGTAAAGATGTATCAGGTTTTATAATGTGGTAGACTAACTCACAAAATGTGTAATATCCCCACATCCCTTGAAAAGACACATCATGATTATGCTATTGAAGGAGAACATACCTGTTAGGTACCCATTGATTGAATACTTACAGATATTCATACTCTTTTGCAAGACCATAAACAGTAGCCACAGGGACAACTACATTGTCAATCATCCAGTCCTTGAAAATTACCAAAAACCACAAACCAAATTATTTTCCTCACAAAACATAATTCGGAACCACACATCACAGTCATAGTAGAAAAACAAGCGCCTGCATAAACCTAGTAACAGATTGGTTGGTCTTATTAATATCAAGTATGGATACTCTTGAACGTGAGAACCAACCATGAGACAAGTAAGTATATGCAGTAAACAAACAAAAGGCTCAAACAAATACTATGTAGCTATTACCTGGTTTCAGAACCCGATACATCTCCCTCATGGCTCTATATCTATCAACAACGTTTCTAAGACCATAACCCATCATTATAGCATCGAATCCACAGTCATCAAATGGCAAATCAGTAGCATCACCTTCAATCCACCTACATAAAAAAGAGATGGATAATACATATCAATCGTGAGTCTTTTCAAAAGAGTTGTTTAGATCAAAAGAAAAAAAGCTTAAAGTTTACCAGCAAGTGCTCACTCTATACACTTGTAGCAAGACCTACCTCGAAATTTCACAACCTATGATTTATACAATTTATAGGAGTTGGGCAAAATAAATGGACCACAGTTGTTAATCTAGAAACAAAACCAAGTAGACGAAAACATAACCATATGTGACAAAAAAAAACCAGTACCCTAAACAACTTACAAGAAAAAGAAAAAGATAAAAACAGAAAGAATCAAAGTGATTGATTCTAGATCAGAAAACTGAAAAATCACATCCTTGCAAAGAAACCAAAAAACATTAAAATCACAACTACCGCTTATATTTAGAAACGTATCCATGAACATTATCAACTTCTTCCGCATAATTAATCATCTTATCTTCTATAAAACAAACCACTGTATGTGATAATAATAGATTATGCATTAGTCGCACCAGTAACAACCGAAACCAAAATAAAAAGAGCAATTGTAGAAGGCAAATGATCCGTCTGTAGCAGAATATCTATGACAGTTTGAGATCATTTGCCTTCTACAAAATCCACACAGGCCATTTGGAAGTGAGAAAGATAGATATTCTGATAGGATATAAGCAGGAAAGCAGAGATGAAGATGAATTTGGTTGATTAAGGGTTGTGAACTGTTTCTCACAAATTATAAAAAATTTATGGAACGGTGAAGGAAAGGCATCGGTTGCAGAGTAAAGAGAATTGAAGAGGGGGAGAGGAGTTATTGGAATGGCAAAGGAAAAGGCGAGCCTGTTTCCGGCGTTACAGAAAGGCGAAGAAGCTAACTTTCAGCCACTGCTTCGTTAGAACCGAGAAGAAGGAAAGAGAAGATATCTAGAAATGGACTTCTTTGGGTTAGGTAAAGCTACAATCAGGGAGCCCAAACCGAATTTCATAACCCGAAAACAAAACAAAAAAAGGACACATGGCATGTGGGAAACGCATAAGGAGGAAAGTGGCTCGCTAATTATATATAAAGATTCAACATATTATTAACCTTTAAATAATTAAAACAAACTAAAAAAATAACCGAGTAATTATTATTTATATTTTATTTAATTATTTTAAAATTATGACACAAAAAATTTAGTTGTCTTTAAACTTTTAATACACAGAAGGAAAAAATTTTTTTTTTTTAAAACAAAAATTTATAGTCATTAATCTAGTAGACACGAAAGTAGACACAAGCTAAGAAAGACAGTTTAGTTATGATTGAACTAAACTGCGATTTGATTTAGTTGAAATATTTGTTCCAAAAAGATATCATTTTGATTTAGTTTTGATTTGAAAATATATCCTGCGATTTATTTTGATTTGAATTTAGTTTTGATTTTAATCATAATTGACAGCTATAGTTTGACGAAATTACCCTTAATCGAAAATTTTAAAACCACTAGAAGACAGTGGGAGATATCATAGTCCCACGTATGGGTAACGTTTATTTCTAAGAATGATCCCAAATTAATCAGATAGATAAATAAACAAAGCACAAAACACATTATTGGTAGCTATAACCATTCAAACGCCTAAAAGCATGAAAAATTAAAAAATGTTTCATTAAAATAATAATTTAATGGCTGGGAAAAAGTTTACCTCCTCATATCTAGTTAATTTTCAAAAATGTAGGAAAAAGTTAATCTTCAAATCTTTATGTTACTACTTTCGGCGTTTGACAGAAAAAAGCATTATCACCATGAAGAAAACGGATACACATAAATTTATCTAGAAATGAAAGGATTTCTATTTTTGTGTGTACAAGATCTCAGTTAACAGGCTATCACTGAAAAATCACGTTTTCCTGGATTTTGCTCTCCAAATTAATATGACAGTCACGTCACCACAGTCGCTAATCCATAAAAAATTGAAAAATTACTATTAAGGCTCTGAATGGTAACACATGAACTGCACCGCACCGTATTTAATACTAACAAAAATATTTACATATACTATATATGTATACATTTTTATTACTGTGAAAACCACACGACACTTATACCGCTTGTTCTGCACCGCTCAATCCGCGGTTACCATCCAAACCGCTAAAGATATATATATTTTTTAAAATGTTAATTGCATAGATTTCAGGTGTCTCACGTTTGGAAGTGACCCTTGCCTTCCTCACCAACCTTTAATTATAATTCAACGTACTTTTAACTTAAAAAAAAAAAACTCAAAAAAATATAGTAATTATTATTTGATATTTCATTTAATTATTTTCAAATTATGACACAAACAAATTACATGTCTTTAAGCTCCAAATACACAAAAGGAAAAAAGAATCCATTATGTTTTGAAAAAAAATATTGCAATCATTGATCTAGATTGATAACTTGGAATTTAGATTATGGGATAATTAGTAGACACGAAAGTAGTCACAAGGTAGGGAAGGCTGTTTAGTTAGGATCGAACTAAACTGCGATCAGATTTTGTTTAAATGTAGTTAAAAAAAAAAGATATCTTTTTAAATCAGTTTTAATTTCAAAAGTTATACATGGATTTTTTTTAATTTAAATAATAATTGACAGCTATAGTTTGAAGAAAATACCCTTAGTAAAAAAATTAAGACCATTAGAAGGCAGTGGTAGATATCGTAAATAATACATAGAGGTAAGGTTTATTTCTAAGAATGATTCCAAATTAATAAGATAGATAAATAAACTAAGCATAAACACATTATAGGCAGCTATAACCATTCAAACGCCTAATACCATGAAAAATTTGAAAAAAACGTTTAGTAAAAAGAATAATTTAATGGGCAGAAATTTTTTACCCCTTAATATTTGGTTAATTTTCTAAAATCTAGGGAAAAAGAAATCATCAAATCCTTATGTTTCTACTTTCGGTATTTGGCAGAAAAAATCGTTATCACATTGAAGAAAATGGATACACGTAAATGTATCGAAAAGTGAAAGGTTTTTTATTTTTTGTGTGTACAAGATCTCGCATGACAGATCAGGTCACCACAATTGTTAATCCATAAAAAAATATGAAAATTATTACTAAGGCTTTGAATGGTAACAACGGAACCGAACCGCACCGTAATTAACACTAACAAAAATATTTACATATACTATATATGTATACATTTTATTACTGTTAAAACCGCACCACACTTGAACCGCTTGTCCCGCACCGTATACACAATTAACACTACGTAATTATTATTCGATATTTTATTTAATTATTTAATAATTATGACACAAAAATGTACTTGTCTTTAAGCTCCAAATACACAGAAGGACAAAAAAAAACCATAATTTTTCAGAAAAAAAAGTTACAATCATTAAACTAAACTGATCACCATGAATTTATATTATTGGATAATTAGTAGACACAAAAGTAGTCACAACCATGAGAGGCAATTGAGTTAAATTCAAATTAAACTGCAATTTGATTTAGTTTAAATGTAGTTACCAAAAATATTGTTTTGATTTAATTTTGATTTTAAAAGATAACCTGTGACTTATTTTTATTCAAGTTTAGTTTTAATTTTAATCATAATTGACAACTATAGTTTGACGAAAATACTCTTACTGAAATTTTTTAAAACCATTAAAGGCAGTGGTGGATATCTTAAATCACGCGTAGGGATAAGTTTTACTTTTAAAAATGATCATAGAATAATAAGATAGATAAATAAACTAAGCATAAAATACATTATAGACACATATTACCATTCAAATGCCTAAAAGTATGAAACAAATTAAAAAAAATTTAGTAAAAAGAATAACTTAATGGGCGGGAAAAGGTTTATCCCATAATATCCGGTTAATTTTCAAAATTGTAGGGAAAATATCTTAAAATCCTTACGTTTCTACTTTTGGCGTTTGACAGAAAAAAATCATTGTCACCATGAAGAAAACGGATACACGTAAATATATCGAAAAATGAAAGGTTTTCTATGCCCTTTTTTTGTGTACAAGATCTCCTCTATCATGCTATCAATACAAAATCACGTTCTTATTGGATTTTGCTCTCATAATTAATATGGCAGATCACATCACCACTCCCTAATCCATAAAAAAAAATTGACAATTACTATTAAAGCTCAGAATGGTAACACCAGAACCGCACCCCATCACAGTTAACAATAACAATTTTTTACATATACTATATATCTATATATTTTTATTACTATCAAAACCACACCACACTTGTACCGCTTTCCGCACCGCTCAATCCGCTGTTACCATCCGCACCGCTCAATCCGCTATTACCATCCGCACCGCTAAAGATATTTTTATATAAGTTAATGGCATAGACTTCAGACATCCCACTTGCAGAAGTGACCATTGCCTTATTTATCAACCTTTAATTTGAATTTAACGTAGTTTTAACCTTTAAACAAAAAAAAACTCGAAAGATAACCAAGTAATTATTATTTGATATTTTATTTAATTATTTAAAAATTATGACACAAAAAATTACTTGTCTTAAAGATCCAAATACAAAAAGGACAAAAAAACCCATAATATCTTGGAAAAAAATGTGCAATCATTAAACTAGATTGATCACAAGCTAGGGAAGGCACTTTAGTTAAGATCGAACTAAACTACAATTTGATCTAATGTAAATGTAATTACCTAAAAAGGATATAGTTTTGATTTAGTTTTGGTTTAAAAAAATATCCTGCGGTTATTTAATTTAAGTTTTAATTTTAATCATAATTGACAGCTATAGTTCGACGAAAATACCATTAAGAATTCTTTTTAAAACCATTAGAAGGTAGTGGCAGATATCGTTAATCACACATAGGGGTAAGGTTTATTTGTAAGAATATTCCTATATTAAAAAGATAAATAAATAAACTAAGCATAACATACATTATAGGCAGCTATAACCATTCAAATACCTAAAGGAATGAAACAAATTAAAAAATGTTTAGTAAACCTGAAAAAATAACCGAGTAAACCTGAAAACGTTTAGTAAAACCCTACCGTTTATACCTCTTACAACAACTTTAGAAATATAAGCTTACAATTAATAAAAAAAGAGGACCTTAATCGTTCGCTACACTGGCACACCTTCAAACTGCCCCCATGTAACCCATAGGTCTGGGCGTTCGGTTTTCCGGTTCGGTTTTTCGGTTTTCAGTTTTTTTTTGGTATAGAGATAAAGTAACCACTTGGTTAATTATAAAATTCGGTTCGGTTTCGGTTCGGTTTTTTTGGTTTAGGTTTGGTTTGTATAATTAAATTGAGAACCGGTAATATCCGGAAAAATTCGGGTCTGGTTTGGTTCCAGTTCGGTTACGATATTTTTTTTTCGGGTAATTTTGATAAAAATTTGGATAATTCGGATATAAGATCGGGTAATTAGGATAAAATATTGGGCAATTCGGATAATCTAGGATATTTTGGATAAAAAGTTTTGGATAATTTAATATATTTCATTTTTTAGTAATATTTAGTTAATTTTAAATATAAATGTAAATAATAGTTTGAGGTATATGGATCATGTTTGGGTTGTTCGGTTTTCAGTTCGGTTTTGGTTCCGTTTGGGTATCCATAAATTCTCAATTCAATATCCAATAGGTGTCTGATGAAATTCGGTTCGGTTTCATTTATTTTGTTCGCTATTTTGATTTCAGTTAAATTGTCGAGGACTACTAACACATATCAATTAGATATAGATATCACTCCAATATATAGTAAAATTGACTAACCAGTACAATCAACAAAATACACAATACATAATAATCCAAAACAAAAATATATGATAAAACAAAACCGACCTTACAAGCCCAATGAAATTAAAAAGAGCTGGTTTTTCAATCTCATCAGCAGAAGCGTTGTCACACTGAGAAATAAAAGCCAAGGTAAAGATAAAAGAGCTTGCGAGAACAAAGATGTAAAAGAACATTCCAAAGATCTCTTTGATGAACTCCTGAGAATTGATGGTGCGGATCAGGTTCTGAGCATCTGATTGAAGGTAGTTTTGAGAGATAGCAAACTCTCTTGCATGTGTGAGGGCTGCTTTGGCAGCTAGAGCTTCAGCGATAAGTGGAGAGTTCACTAACGCTTGTGCACAACTTCCTGTCGTGGGTGGTTGATGATCTTGCAGAATAAAAATCCATCTCATACCTACCGATTTAGACGATGGGTTCCATGCTGCGTCTGATTTTCATGTGCACTAATAAAAAAAAATTATATAGCCACAACACAAATACTGGTTACAGCTATTAATGTGGCTATATGTGTAAATAGCCACAGGAAACCACTGGAAAAATTTAGTGGCTATAGCCTCGACCGTGACTATTTATTTTCGTGATCTTCTATGACTATTTAGCTAAAATAAGGCATGGTTTAGCCACTCCCGTATACTTGGTTAGGTAGCCACTAAAAGTCACTAATACATTTGAGACTGATTAACCACAATAAATTTATAACTAATTTTTCTTGAAAAAATAATTAAATTATATTATTTCTAATGAAACTAAAATAAGAAAATGGATAATTGACAAAGATAAAAAAAAACACGAAAATTATTAAAAATAAATTAAAACCAATCCACCACCACACCTCCTCTTTATCTCTTCCACCATGCCTCCTCCTTATCTCCACCACCACCACTTAAGCAACCATCTTTAACACCTCGTCGGTTTCTCTTGCTATGGCCATGGAGCTCTTTGCCTTTCATCTCTTCAAGATTTTATTTGTCACTGAATCTGAAAATCATCATAAAAACCCAAACCAAACATTTCATAAATCAGCACTTCTCAAAACCAAAAAAAAAATTCTCAGATCTAAACTTTCAAATTCACATCTTACATTTTCATATCTAAAATCCAAGACAACGATTTCCCATGGAGGAAGAGAACGAGACTCGCGATCTCCAGAACATTTCATCAGCTCCTTCCTCTCCTCTGAATTGCTTAATGAACGAGGTTGCAAATTCATGATAGCTTCATTTATGTTGAAGAGACACAAGTGAAGGAGTGGCCAAACTGTGTTTATATTGGTATGGATGCGACACAAATGAGAGAAAAAAAGATATAAGAAAAATCTGTATTTTAGGTTAGTATAACCACAGTTTTGTCTGTGAACAATTTGTGGCAATACCAGTAAAAAAATAAAATTACGAATTGAATAAAAATCAAATATCAGAAATTTTATAATGCCACATAACAATTATGGCAAGTCAATGGCTGACTTAAATAAGTGTTTTTTAAAAAAATTCATGTAACACAAGAAATTAGTGCTTTTCGTGGGTAAAGTCATGAATTCAATTAGTAATTTTACCATGGCAAATTAACCACATTTTTAACAATAATTTTTGTGTGTGGTTTGTTTAGTCACGGAAATACCACAAAATTTATTTGTCACTGATTTCTAGTTTTTAGTGGATTATTATATGTACCCACTAATTATTAGTGACCTTTACATGGCTATACATATTATTTATAGTAGTGGTGATTGCTTTTGGTGGTATCAGAGGAGCAGTATTATGTGGAATTTGTGTGGTTGGTGGTAGAGATTCCTTATGAGCTTCTTCCCATTTCCGCGATGTTGTTACTGCTCTTGTGACAATTTCCTCCGGTGAGCGGGGACCCTCGTCAAAAATCTTCTTATTTTGTATTACCCATATAGTCCATCAGATCTAGGAAAAAAAAACGGGGTAGTAAGCCTATAGGAGGGAGGCAAATCCATCTTTAACTGCATATATATTTTCTTTGGTGCTTCCTATGGTGGCCGATTACACAGAAACCCGGAACGGAGCATGATCCCAGACCTGTTGTAAGGATACCCAATGAAACAGAAGATATTCCAAGTTTCAACATCGCTAGAGTGTAGGCAATTAGAGTGATCAAGTAGTCTGCAGATCTGGAGGTTCTCGTCAGTGGGAGAGAGCATCTTGGGCCAATTGGCAGAGGAAAACCTTGACTTTTGTGGAGAGTTGTTTATTCCAAATATCTACTAACCAGTTAAATGTATGATCAATTGGTTCTTCTAGTGTATTTTCCATACTAACCATCACGCTGTACTAGCCAGATTTAGCGAAATAGTCTCCATTATGTGTAGGGAGCAAGACCATGGGATCTTCTGCTCCTGATGTACTTGGTCTGAGGCGAAGGATGGAATCCGCAAACTCTTGTATGGTTTTCCACACTTTCTGGAGATTCCACGAACCATTGTCGTTGAGCATATCAGACACTGTGAGGTTCTTGTCTCTTAGGTGAGACGGTCCCATATGGCTTAAAAGAACTTTTATGGATAACCAGGGATCGTTCTAGACAGAGATGCTTTTGCTTACCCCAATTAATCTCCCAAGTGAGGTGCATGGAGGTCTCTTCCTATTAAAATACCGTGCTAACCATGGGAAGCACTGGACGTAGCTGCAACTGTCTTTGCAGTACTTCCCTAATAGGACTCGAGCAACCAGACTTTGGAGGCGTGATATGAGCCTTCAGCTTAGTTTAGCCAGGAAGAGATCATTAGAGGTTTGAATCTCTCTGAGACCTAATCCACCCACACGTTTAGGTTTGACAATCCTTTACCAAGAAATCCAGCATGTCTTTCTTTTAGTCGGGTTTGAGCTCTACCAAAAGGGGTAATAGCTTATTGTTTTCTTTTTCACATGCTTATGTGGAGTTTAAAGCAGGACATGGAGTAAGTGGGTATTGCTGAAATGATGACCTTAATAATGGTGAGTTTACCAGCTTTGGATAAGAATTTTACCGACCAGCTAGCGACTTGAGTCGGATGCGATCCACTATTGAGATAAAAAATAATATTTTTTTTACGTTTGCCAGAATGTTAAGATAACCCCAAGTACTTCCTCTATCCTCCCTCCATCTTTGCTTATACCAAAGTAGATTTTTATCCTCTCCTTGATGTCCTCTTGTGTCTTACATGAGAAAGTGATTGATGATTTGTGGAAATTAATCATCTCGTAGCCTTATATTTCTTGAGGATTGAGGCGAGTGCCTCCCAACTTCTAATACTTGTTTTACAAAAAACATAGTATCATCCACAAAAAGTAAGTGGTTCCTTCTGGGGCTATATTGTGCCACTCCAACTCCAGCTAATGATCCATTTAGTTGCGAATTTCGACACAACCCATATATAACTTCACCACACAGGATGAACATGTATGGGGCACAGAGGGTCACCTTGGTGAATTCCATGTTGAGGCTAAACCATCCCTTGTGCACTTCCCATTACCAAGAAGAAGTAAGACACCATGAAGATGCATTGAATAAAGAAGTTAGTGAAATGCTGGTCAAACCTGAGTCTGGTAAGAACATTGGCTATGAAGCTCCAATCTAGTCAGTTGTAAGCCTTGCTCATGCGGTTTTGACCGCAATCGAGCAAATGTTATGTGGTAGTGTGGTGTTTAGTTGATGAGTACATTGTCTGAGATTGCTCGACCTGAGACGAGTGAAAATAGAGGGCCTGAGATGATCCTTGGGAGAATAGGTTTGAGGCGCCTGGCTAGAATCTTGGATATAATCTTTTTGTAGGCGCTGAAAAGGCCGATAAGCTTATAATCTGCCACTGCTTGGGGGTTCTGGATCTTTGGTATCAGTCAGATATAAGTAAATATTGAGTGAGGATGAGATTTTTTCAGATTGGAAGATCTCCACTCTCTCTTCAGAAATCTTTTCCCCCATTAACACTCAAGTTAGACTGAAAAAAACTAGCAGACAAACCATTCAGACTAGGAGCCTTATCCAGATGTATGGAAAATAGAGCTTCCTTGACTTCTCTTATAATCCGTATACGGTTAACTTTTCATTATCCTCCTCACTGATCTTAGGTTGGATTTCTTCCCTCACTGTAGTAGAAGAGACGGTAGTTGTAGTCGTGAAGATCTTCTGATAGTATGCATTTATGACTTGTACAATATATGTCTCCTCACAAACTGATTTTTCATTCCCTTCTTCTATAAGTGAGAATTTATTAACTGTGT
>OVBB01002201.1:0-11997 GCA_900406415.1 Isatis lusitanica | reverse complement strand
CGGACGGTACGGTCAGATAGGCATTTATGTTTTCCCAAATGTTAACAGAAAACAACTTTGTCAATGATGAGGCTGGACCTTCCTATAATGGTTTAAATGATGATACTCATCTCGACATTGCGGATTATCTTGAATTTGGAAATGCCGCAGAAAAGTAAAATGACTAAGATCGATGAAGTTGCCAAGATAACAAGAAAAATGAAAATTTTCTTTGTATAGTATGTTTAACTTAAAGGTTGTTTTTATAAGTATGTTAATATGTTTTTCTGGATTTTACAAAATTGCTTTTATAATCAGGTTTTAATATGAAATAACTTGCATAAGTCTATCATATTCTATTAATAGTTTGTTAATTATCATAACACATAAGACGTCACAAATCAAGATTTGCGATGGAGATTTATGTCTAGCAGATAGTGCTACATTGCACTCTATAATTAAAGAAAGAAAATATTTATCCTGTCTCGAAATCAAAGACTGCCAGTTGCGTGAGTAGCATATCCACTATTGCAAAGATCATAATTAGCTCCGGAAAAGAAAATTTTATAATGCCAAATGGGATGGAGTTTGAAATAAACAATGCTCTATATTCTCCAAAGTCTCACATATATTTTTTGAGCTTCAAAGATATCTGGAAGAATGGATATCATATTGAGACTATGAATAAATAAGATTTATTATCTTTGCATTACAACGGATCATGTGGAAGAATACCCATGTTGTCGTCCAGATTATATTGCATAAAAGTAAATATGACTGAGTCATATGTTACAATGAATGAGAAAGTTGCCAATAAACTTAAAGTCTAGCATGAAAGACTTGGTCATGCTGGATCAGTTATGATGAGAAAATTTGTACAAAATTCTAATGCCCACTCATTGAAAAACGAGAGGATTTTTCAATTAGGGGAGTTTCCATGTAATGCATGTTCTCAAAGGAAACTCATTGCTCGGCTATCACCAGCCAAAATAGGGAATGAATC
The DNA here is from genome assembly GCA_900406415.1 of Isatis lusitanica. NCBI lineage: Eukaryota > Viridiplantae > Streptophyta > Magnoliopsida > Brassicales > Brassicaceae > Isatis > Isatis lusitanica. Next base: position 11,015 of record OVBB01002201.1, on the reverse strand, counting down.
TCCATTGTTTTTAGAAAGAAATACATGGTTATATATGTGTACCTATACATCCACCATGTGGGCCATTTCGATATATCATGGTATTAATTGGTGCATCTAGTAGATAGTCACATGTGTGTCCCTTGACCACAAGAAATACGGCTTTCGCAAGATTCATTGCCCAAATAATCAGGTTGAGAGCTCAATTCCCTGATTATCCAATAAATAAAGTGAGACTTGATACGCTGGTGAATTCACTTCAAAAACATTTAATGAGTATTGCATATCAATGGGGATTGATATTGAGCATCCGGTTCCCCACGTGCATACACAGAATAGCATGGCTGATAGCTTAATAAAAACGGTTGCAGTTAATGGAAAGGCCATTGATACTGAGAACAGAACTCCCAATTTCAGTATGGGGACATGTTATTTTGCATGCATCTGAATTGGTATTGATTAGACCAATTGCATATAATATATATTTCCCCTTACAACTAGTATCTGGACAAGAACCTATTATATCCCATCTCTAAGTTTTTGGGTGTGCGGTTTATGTTCCGATAGCGCCACCACAAAAAAAAAGGGGCCCCTGAGGAGATTGGGGATATATGTTGGGTATACGTCACCGAGTATAATTCGATATCTTGAACCACAAACTGGTGATATGTTCACAACACGGTTTGCCGATTGCCACTTTGATGAAAATAAATTCCCAGTGTTAGGGGGACGATTGAGAAAATCACCAAAAGATATCACTTGGTGTATACATTCTTTGGCTTATCTTGATCCTCCTACTAATCAATGGGAAGTGGAAGTCCAGAAAATTATACGTATGCAAATTTTAGCAAACCAGTTACCAGATGCGTTCACTGATACAAAAAGGGTCACTAATCATTATGTTCCTGCTGCTAATGCTCCATCAAGGATAGAAATCCCAAAGGAAAATATTAATGGGAGCAGTCCAAGTGAACCCAAGTTTCAATTGTATAAAGGGAGGCCTATAGGCTCGAAAGATAAATATCCCCAGAAGAAAAAGAAGTTGGGAGAAAGAAATGAACAGGTAGAGCCACATAACGAGAAATGTCAAGATGACATATATAAACGGCTCATGAAGAACCAGATAAAGAGATTCGTCTAGAGAATGAAAATGAAATAGAAAAGTATGAGATTTCTATTAATTACGTCCAAGATAGGAACATATGGGTTGAAATGAAATAGAAGATGATAATTGAATATTCTCCTTTTCTATGTCCAAAGAAAGTAATGATGAAAATGATCCAGATCCGAGGTCCGTATCGGAGTGACAGAAAAGGCCAGATTGGAATAAATGGCAAATGGCCATGAGAGATGAATTACTCTCCCTCAATAAGAAAAATGTGTTTATACCTGTTGTTATTACACCTAGTGATGTAATGGCAGTCAGATGTAAATGAGTCATTGTGCGAAAAAAGAAATGAGAAAAAGCAGATCACGATATATAAAGTTGCCTTGTAGCGCAAGGTTTTTTTCAAAGACCGAGAATTTATTATGATGAAACATATTCCCCGGTTATGGAAGCAATCACTTTCAGGTACTTAATAAGCCTAACAATATCTATGAATTTTGAAATGTACCTTATGGATGTTGTGACTGGATCACTTGATAGTGACATATACATGAAAATTCATGAAATATTCAAAATCCCTAAAGGATAAAAAATGCCAAAAGGATCCAAAAATGCTTGTTCGGTCAAATTACAGCATTCGCTTTATGGATTAAAGCAATCCAGTCGCATGTGGTTTAATCGCGTAAATGATTTTTGATGAAAAAGGGATATATAAACAATGTGGCATGCCATTGCGTATTTATAAAGAAATCCTCATTAGGATTCGTGATCATGCTTTTTATGTTGATGACCTGAACATTATTGGAACTCAGAAGGAAGTTGATGATGCAAGAACTTATATGAAAGAAGAGTTTGAAAAGAAAGACCTTGGAAAGACAAAGTTTTGTCTCGGGCTTCAAATATAAAATCTCAAAGATGGTATATTTGTGCATCAATCAAATTTCACCACAAGGGTATTAAAACGCTTTAATATGGATAAAGACAATCCTTTGAGTACCCACAATGGTTAATAGATCACTTAATATTGATAAGAATCCATTTCGACCTTGTGAAGATAATGAGGAAATATTAGGTCTTGAAGTACCTTATATGAGTGCTATAGATGCACTAATGTATATTGCAAATTGTACTCGACCAGATACAGAGTTTTCTACTAACCTACTTGCAAGGTATAGCTCAACACCTACAAGTAGACACTAGACTAGAATAAAGCAAATTTTCTGGTATCTTCAAGGTATGTTAGACCTGGGATTATTTTACCCTAGAAACTCAGTGTGTGGTTTAGTTGATTTTTCAGGTGCAGGATACTTATCAGACCCGCATAAAGCTCGATCTCAAACCGGATACGTTGTCACAATGAGATGTACTGCAATCTCGTGGCGTACTCAGAAACAGACTCTGGTTGCTACTTCTTCAAATCATGCAGAAGTCATAACTCTTCATGAGGCATGTAGAGAATGTGTATGGCTTAGATCGATAACACACCATATACAAGAAGCTAGCGGGCTGGATACCAAAAGAGAGCTTACAAAATTATACAAGGATAATGTAGCTTGTGCTGCTCAACTCAAGGATGGATACATTAAAAGCGATAGGACAAAACATATCTCTCCCGATACATCCACTCAAGTGACAATGCCGCAGTTCTTTCACTAAAACTTTATTTGTCTTTCTAAACACATCACCAAAAATTTTACTCTATAATTTTACAATATATAGTGTGATATACCATAAAGTTCCATTATATAAATAGAATAAATAGTATATCACTATGATATTTCGCAACAAAATATTTATAGCAAAAGCTAGAAATTTGGAGCCAACATTATATATACATTATACTGTAAACGAGTCGTTAAATATTTAAATGGATAGTGGACTGTCGACGTAAAGTTTTAGTCAACCAACTAAAGCATAAAAATGAAGAGCACCATATCTCACATGGGCCCTTATAATCCCAAACCTTTAGCGGACGCTTTCTCATTTGTCTTTGAAAATCGATGTATCTGGTTAATTTTCTCACTTTTTCTTTTGCAAAATATCCTGATTTATACGATGTCTCGTGCATGTTTTTCTATCTCATGCATGTTCCTATGCATGTCTCATAAACACCTTAAAAAGGGAAGGCTTTAAAGATAAGTTGATCTCTCCACTGGAATGAAAGAAGCCACTAGGTTCATGATGCAAAAGATTTGAAGACTTTGAGCCTTTTGCAAATATGTTTTTTTTCATATTTTATATTTTAAAACTTTAATTTACAAGGAAAAGGTAAGACATTTTGCATTTTGACATAAAACTTGAAACTTTGAAATAAGTAATGGAATCTGAGTAGGATAGTTAGGAAGCTGACGTGTTGATGGGGTCCTTGCTTGTCTTTAACTGATCTTTAAAATGTAACCATATTGTTATTTGTTAAAAGACGACATCAATATGTCATGTGAAAGGGTTTATGCGCTTTGTTAATTTTTTCCTCAAGGACGCAGCATACTTATGACTAATTTAGTCTTTTTTATTAAGAAATAAGAACCGTTCTCTAATTCTTTTTATATCCTACTGAAACTTCATTGCATACATCACTTGCATTCGTGCCATTCAATACAGTGAGGCTTACGTGAATTTATCAAGTAAATTGAAACAAAAAGCAAAACCACTGAGCTATATAAATGGGTTGATATCTATCACAACTGATTTTTTTTTTTTTAACTAACGGGATACTGCTATATGGCATATGCATATACGTTAGAACTTAAAAAGCTTAATATTTAATTTTTAACCTAAAAGTCTTAATGAACCGAAAACTATCTATACAAATAGAAGAAAGTGACAATTGTTCCCTTTTATTATTTTCTTCACCTCTAGCCAATTGAGATTTTGGAAACCTCTTCAAAGTAACATAAAAATGATGATTTTCGTTAGATGTGAAAATTATTAAACCAAACCAAAATTTTGAAAACCCGAAACAAAATTTTGATCATTGCGTCCAATTTCAATAATCTCTCTAATTTCTTTCAAAACTATAAACTCAACTTTTAAAAATTCTTCTGAATTTAATTCTGAAAACAATATAGCCGAAGACCTATATATATATATAGTTAAACATAAAAGCCCTTATATATTATTTGAGAATTATTTTTTTTTAAAATAATCTTACATTCATGTATTATATTACAAGTGTGCAATGATGATGTGTCATCACCACAATGTTTTTTAGATTCATTTTGAAAATATGTTTAAATTACTAGAATAATCACATGACATGTCACTCATAATTTGGTATAACAATCAAATAAACTAACTATAAAATTAACTATAAGTCTATATATATGTATATTTCCTTATATGAAAGCTACAGAATTTATTACATATTTTAAAAATAGTTATCAATCAATCAAATTAAATAGCAAAGATTTGATATCCAATTATATCATACTAATAATTTTTAAATTATTTTACTTTTCCTTTTATGTTTTTTTTTTTTAAATTGTTTATCAAAGCAAACATATAATTTAAAATCAAGATATTTTAAAATTATTATTCATTTTAAAATTTATGCATATATGGAAAGTCGTTATTGGCTTTTAAAATAAATCAACATCAAAATATTTGATTTGTATTAATACTAATCAGTAAAAATTATGGTAAATATAAATTATCCATTTTCTAAACTTAACTAATATTATAAAATTAAAATAAGTAATCACCCATTTAACTAAATAAACATATAGTAATTATTTTTATGCATATTCATATCAATTTAGTACTAAATTAAGATATAATAACACATCATAATTTACTACTTACTTAACAATGACAGGAAAATAATTGACTTAGCAAAACTACGATGTGTAAAAATATATATGATTTAGTTATTTTTCTTTAACTAATGTATAAAAGTTTTTGAACTTTTTAAAATTACATAATTTATATAAATAACTATAAAATTATATATAATAAATATTTATATAAACATTTTACTCCGCGTCAGGCGCGGATTACTACCTAGTGATTCAATAAGAGACATGAGAGTTACGTGCTTATCGTCTTCAAGTTTTAACCGTTATCATTATTTTTCAACTATTTTTTTTTTTGGAAAAATGCCAAAAAACTTGAACTTTTCTAATCTGGCAAACAAATATCCAAATTTATTTGTTGGCAAAAAAATACCTAAACTTTTTTTTGACTTTCCAAAAATACCGAGATTTACGGTTTACTTGACAAAAAAAACAAACACTGTTAGCGACCCATTTAAAATGCTCTTTAACTGTTAAACGACGTCGTTTTGATAATTAAGAAAAATGCCAAAAATGCCTAAACTTTTTTAATATGGCCAAAAAATACTCAGAGTTCTTTGAAATTAAAAAAATATGCAAATTTTTTTTTGAATTTCAGAAAAACTAAGAAACTTATAGTTGACTTGGCAAAAAAAACGACGCTATTAACAACCGTTTAAGATCCCGTTTAACTGTTAAACAATGTTGTTTTGATAAATTGGAAAAAATACTAAAACTTTCTATATAGGGGTTTGAACTCGGGTCTGTGTGATAGAAAGAGGTTTCTAGAATACTTTTTTCTATACAAAAAAATGAAACCATCTGAAATGGGGGACACCATTAAAATGTTTCATGTAGATGTATTCAGGACTGTTCAAACTTTTCAATATTTTTCTCTAGCAGGCGGTAGTTTTCACTGCCACTTCCGTGAGAAGGACCATACCTCTCTCTACTGTTTGATACAGTTATTGTTTTGTGGATTTTTCCTTCCAGGTGGGTAGGCCTGCGGGATCGACTGATTTGGTTTAGTTAATTTTCATTTAGTTCGGTTTACACAAAACAAATTTCTGAATTGAAACAAAAAATAATATTTTTGGTTAAATTCCGGCTAAGTGGTAGATTCTGGATAGTGTTAGGATTCAACTGGCTTGTAAGAGGAAATGTAATCCATCTACAAAGATTGCCAGTGGGAATCAGTTAAGAAAAATAATACTATCACGCTCATTGTTTTGCGTAGTTTTATAAGAAAATGATTCAGTCTTCTCTTCTAAAATACAGCTGTGCCTACCGATTAATCAGCCACATACTCGGTGATTGGTGTATGACTGTGGTGAATAGGAGAAAATCGACAATTTTATGCGGTATAGTTATCTCGTTAACCGTGAAATTATTGTATTTTCCTTGTAATTCCCGTCTAAGCTAAACATATTTTCTATAGTTATACCTTTTTTGGATCAAAGGGATGCATTAAATGAAATTAAACCGGGCTGAAACCGAAGAGTTCTGTTACAGACGAAAGGGCTGATTTTGCGAAACCATCAGCAATAAAGTTTTCAGATCTAGAAATAAAACTAAAGGAAACAGAAGCGAAATTGATAGAGAGAGCTGCAATATGTTGGAGTGGTCTGAAGATCTCCGCGATTTGGTGCCACTCATTGATCGCTGAAATAAGTGTCTGAGAGTCCAATTCCAGCTGAAGATTTGTGAAATCCCGTTCAAGGGCCTGAGAAAGTGCGGCTACGATGGCTAGGCTCTCTGCAACTAGCAGTGACCGGACATAGGATACTGTCTGTTTTCCTTCGCCGATTATACATCCGTCAGCTGTGCGGAAGACCCACCCTAGGCCTGCTGCAGATGCATTAGGCTTCCAAGCCGCATCCGAATTGCATCATATTACATTGGCTGCTAGGCGTCTGTATATGTGCGTCTGTTTTACCTTGGTACTCTTCGGTTTCTGGACTTGAGCGTCTTGCCATTCCTGCGCTGCTCGTATAACATTTGATAGCACTTCTCTTGGAGTAAAGGCTTGATCTGAGAAGATTCTCCTATTTCTTGAAATCCAGATTTTCCAGCATATCCAGGAGATGTTGTTTTGATTCCCAAAGGTGGAGACATATCCATTTGACGATTTTGAGAGCACACTATTGAAACTGGTCTCTGGACTTATCGAGACTAGGTCCTTCAAAGGTAGAAGATTTCAAACTTGTGCAGCTACCTTACAATAGAGAAATAGATGTGTGGTTGTTTCCAACTGACCACAGAGACTGCATAAGCCTTGGCCCCCAATACCTATTGACGTTAGTCTTTCCCCCACAGGTAGAGCCCCACTCACTACTTGCCAGAGAAAGAGTTGCAGTTTAGGGGATATCGCATTGTTCGAGACTGCTTTGGACCAGTCAAAAGGATGAGATTGAGTAGTGACCGGTGTAAATTCATCAGCTATGTTGAGCGCGGAATAGTACCCGTCTTCATCGAGTAGGAGCCAGATTTTGTTCCCAACCATGCGATCTTATCTTCCACCGGGAAACGTGGTAAACTAATCTTTAGTATTTCCTTTGCAAAAATGGGGCAGCTCTCCTCAATTTTCCTTGCATCCCAGGTACTATTTTCCGTTATAAACTCCGAGACTTTGCAATTTTGTGGGTCTCTCATTGGTGGTCCTAACGGTGTTGATTTTTGCGAGGTGGATAACCACGAGTCCTGCCAGAAGTTCACTGTGCGTCCAGTGCCGATGAGGTACCCAAGGTTATGTCGAAGGAGTTCTCGTCCGATTAACACAGTTCTCTAGCTGTGCGATCCTGAATTGGGTGGTTTGACAGCTAGGAATCCCTCCTCATGGCAATACTTGCCGGTTAGAACGTGCGCAAACAGGCTCGTTGGTGCTGAAAGTATCCTCCAGCTGAGCTTCGCTAGGAGTGCGTGATTAAAGGTCGGGATATCCCTGAACCCCAAACCGCCATCTCATTTACTCTTTTTTCATATTTTGCCAAGAGATCCAACACATTTTCCTCTTGTCTAGCTTTTCATTCCTCCAGAATTGGGTTAAAAAAGATTGGATGCTAGAGCATAGACTTTGTGGTAGCTTGAAACAGGACATAGAGTAGGTCGGCATTGTAGTGACAACCGACTTTAGTAGGGTTAGTTTCCCAGCTTTGGACAGGAAACGAGTGTTCCAACTTCTAGCCCGTTGGCGGATGTGATCGACAATGCTACAGAAATGGTCCTTCTTCTTGCGTTCAAAATGTTCAGGTAGCCCCAAGTATTTTCCAACTCCACCTTCTTTATGAATATTTAGCTCCTCTTTAACCTTAGCTTTGATGTGAGCTGGTTTTTTTCCTAGAGAACGAGATGGATGACTTTTGGAGATTTATCACCTGTCCGGAAGCTTTCTCATAGTCCTTAAGGATCTTGTTGAGAGCTTTGCAATTCCGAGTGCTGTAAGTGCAGAAGAACACTGTGTCATCTGTGAAAAGAAGGTGGTTCAGGTATGGGCTATTTGTTACTATCCTTAGTCTTTTAAGTTGGCGACTTTCTTGTGCTCTTTTACATAGACCGGATAGTACTTCGCTACATATGATGAATATAAAAGGCAAAAGAGGATCGCCCTGTCGGAATCCCCTCGAGGGCTTAATGCTTCCTAGAGCCGTGCCAATCAGAAGGAAGGAGAAATATACTGTTGTGACACATTGCATGATCCAGGTAATCCAAGTCTGGTGAAAAACAAATATCTCAAAAACAGGTCTTATGAAATCCCATTCAATGTGGTCGTACGCTTTACTCATGTCGGTCTTGACCACTATTGAGCATCTCTTTTTTTGCCTTTGATGTCTTCAGGAAATGAAGGACCTGTGTGTTATCAACACATTGTCTGCTATTACTCTCCCAGGTACGAACGCTGACTGGTTCTCAGAAATTAGATCATCCAAAATAGGTTGTAGTCTTCTGGTAAGTATCTTTGATATAATCTTGTAGTAGACGTTGCACAAAGCTACAGGTCGAAAATCTGCAACCGTTTTAGGACTTTTTATCTTTGGGATTAACTGGATATGTGTAGCATTTAGAAGACTATAGTGTTAACTATAGAAAACCTGCAACCGTTTTGGGGCTCTATAGTTATACCTAAAGATATAAAAGGTAGACCCAAAATGATTCAATTTAATTTGCTTTAGCAGTCTTAAGTGTTTACATATTGTCATTATTTTAGTTTATAATTTGATTGTGTTTTTCAAATTGATGTGATTTTTATTTTTCATTTAAACATATATTTTAAGAGTTAATTTATATGGTGACTGCTTAATTTTTATAAGGAAAATAATACAGAGAATATTATGAACAAAATATTTTCTTGTAATTTTGTTATTGTTGTCCATTGGTTACTGGATGCAAAATTCCTTGACTAATGAATTTAATATTTTCTATAACAAAATTAATAAACAAGTATTTTAATAAAAACAATATTCCAAAAAATATTACATTGTCTTCCCGGACTAATCTAAGGGGTTATTGGAAAATGAATTTTTAATTTTTTTGAGATTTTAGTGTTATTGGTTCGTGGATTATTAAAACACTAGTAAAATCTATTGATTATTGGTTTAAATTTTTCAAATTCCATTCAAAACTCATTGTTATTTAAAAGTTAACTTATTGTTGAGTTTCTAGTTCTAACAAATCTAATGTTATTGTAAGATAAATTCACTTTATTTTTACTAAGACATAATTTTCAAAAGATGATATATATGCATGAGATTCTCAAAATTTATGGCTTTAATTGGTAACATCATAATGAATTGAAAAATAGAAAAAGAATTTGAACAAAATTTTACTTGATGAAATGATTTGTTTTTTTCTTAAAAAAGGAGTTTTATTCCTCATTAAATTATTTTTTTCATATATTTTTCAATATATGATGAAAAATGAAGAATTGCTTACGACTCATCAATCAAAATTATTAAAAAACATTTCCTCTTAAGTAGTAAATAATTTGAAAAAAAAATCAATTACTCTTAATTGTTATAAAATTTATGGACCAAAAATGTCACCATAACTTTTTTCTATAACGTGGTCATACCAATGAACCTTATGTATGATAAACTAGGATCGTACCCATGCGTCAGCGCGCGGGATATGAAACCTATTTTTACAATGAAATATATAAATTTATGAATTTTTAAACATTTTTATATAATTATAATTTAAAAATTTATTAAAACTAAACAATAACATAAGTTGTGGTTTGTATTATTTTGCGAGTTTTTTTATGGATAGTTAGAATTTAGAGAAAAAGTAGTTTTACAATGTGAAAAAGACAGAGTAAAAAATGAATAATATCATCAATGTAATTGAAAGGTAAGTTGAAGTAAAATGTAAATTATAAAATTTTATAATTTCATACTAATATTTATTAAAAGGTTCGGTTAATATTTATATTTTTTAATATACTGGACTTTTAAATTAAGGGGCGATTTTTGGAATGACACACTTTAAAACTTTAATCATTGAAATGACCTTCTCCTTTGTTAATGGGTTATGTCATTTTCACATCAGGGGTCATTTTAGTATTTAAAGTTTCAAAGTGACCTACATGTTACAATTTCCACTTAATAAAAATAGTTGTTAAATTTTATATTATTCACAAATTTTATTTGCTAAAATATAATTTTGTCATTATTATTTGGGCTGACAATATATTAAACACACTATAATTTCCGATTTGGGCTGATTGGGTCATTGCATCATTTAATTATTTTGTTGGTCCCAGCATCCAAAAATGTCGCATGCCCACAAGTATGATTTGTAACTCAAACAGTCAAAGGTCTCTTTTACCATAAATAAAAAAAAAACTCAGTCGACTGGACTTTTTTTTTTTTGCTTTCATCTCCTCATTTCTTCACATGAAGAAGTTTCCGAGGTAAGCTTGATTTGTTTATGGCGTTTTGTTTCGTTTTTCACCTTAATTCTTCTCGATCTAGCTTTGTTTGACCTGATTATGAGCAAAAAACAGATATAAAATTACATAGACTATTCTATTAATTTGTATTTGTTTCTTTTATTTTCTAATTATTATAACTAAATTTAATTTTATATATATTTAGGAAAGTTAAAATATTATAATCCGTCTATGAAACTTATCGCATCTTAATAATTTTTAATAGTTTTAT
>OVBB01002200.1:0-11387 GCA_900406415.1 Isatis lusitanica | reverse complement strand
TGGGATATGTCTGGCTCTTGACCCGTAATCAATTGGGAAGGGGAATATTCGTGGTCACTAGATGGCCTGATACGGATTAACTCTGCTGCGTGTAAGACCGCATGTCCCCAGGCTGAAACCGGAAGCTTTGTTTGACCTCATGAGTAATGGTTTAGCAATCAGCTGGATGCGTTTGATAAGAGATTCGGCCAAGCCGTTATTTGTATGTACATGTGCTACGGAGTGTTCCACACTTACCCCCATGGACATACAGTAATCATCAAAGGCTCTGGACGTAAACTTACCTGCATTGTCCATACAGATGGTTTTTAAAGGAAAATCCGGAAAGTGTGCCTGTAGGCGGATTATCTGAGTAAGGAGTCTTGCAAATGCCAAGTTCCGTGTTGACAATAAGCATACATGTGACCATCGTGTAGATGTGTCAATGAGGACCATAAAATATCGGAACGTCCCACAAGGTGGGTGGATTGGTCCGCATATGTCTCCTTGAATTCTTTCCAGGAAATTTATCGTTTCCTTAGTCACTTTTACTGGTGACGGCCTTACAATCAATTTACCTTGTGATCACGAAGCACAAGTTTGATTTTTCGGGATCACTCTCCTTTCTTTCAAGGTGTGTCCTCTCATGTTTAATATCAATTTCCGCATCATTCCTCATCCGGGATGTCCCAGCCGGTCATGCCATAAAGTGAACATATCCATAAAAGATTTGTTTACGGTGGCATTGGCTTCTATCATACTGATTTTTATACTGTATAAGCCCGTAGCTATAGCAGGTATAAGCTCAAGGACTTTCTTTTGGCCTTGGACGATTTTAACTATCTGGAGAAATTTTCTGTTTCCTCCGCCCATTGTTTTCACATGAAGACCATTCAGACGAATGTCTTTAAAACTCAATAAGTTTCGATTTGAGCTTGGTGAAAACAATGCATCAGGGATTTCTAGATGCGTGCCTTTAGGCATTAAAATGTTGGTCTGGTCGAAACCTTCTATAAGACCGGCCGGTCCTGCTATAGTACTTATGTTTGCCTTTTTGAGTGTAAGATTTATGAAGTATCTTTTATCTTTTAAAATCGTGTGGCTTGACCCACTATCCACCACGAACTCGTCTATACTTCATAAAACAATAATTTATGTCTTAAAAACCTTAATATTATTCATTAAACACCAAAGAAATAAAATTCAAAGACATAAATCAAAACACAAATAAAAGCAACATGAAATGGAAAAAATTAAAATCTCGGATTCACTTCAAACAGTTGGAAGTCTCATAATCCATGTTATCGTTCCGATCTGTGTCCATCCGATCATCTTTTTCATGATCGAAGTCACCCTCATTGTCATGCTCATGCTGGGTCATGTGGGCCTCATGATTTTTCCCTTTAAGGCTATCTTGATAGCATTCGACAAGATGCTTGGGAGTCCTGCAAGTCTTGGCCCAATGGTTACTCATCCCATAATGATGGCAAATGGATTTGGTCGGGTCGGACTGATGTCCAGATTGATATCCGCGGCCGCGGTTAGAGTCCTCTTGGAATCCGCGGGTGTTACGGCCTTTGCCTCGAAAATAGGGGTGGTAATTGTTGCGACCACGGCCTTTTCTTTTTCAACCACGTCCACGGCCATAATACCTTTGATCTCTATGGACATGGTTTGCCTCGTTTTCTTTCTTTTTCTCAGCGTCCAAGTTGGCTTCAGGAAGTGAGGCTGTTCCAGCTAGTCTCATTTCGCTGTTGGCCAGAACAAGCTTGTTGTTCTGTTCCGCAAGCAGCAAACAAGCGATCAAATCTGAGTAAGTCGTGCAGCCTCTCTCGCGGTATTGTTCTTGTAACAATATATTACTCGAATGGAAGGTGGAGAAGGTCTTTTCCAACATATCCTTCTCCAATACGGTCTCGCCACATAGTTTCACCTTTGAAACTATCTTGAACAAGGCTGAATTGTACTCATCCACATATTTAAAATCCATGAATCGCAAGTTCAGCCATTCGAACTTGGCCTTAGGCAAAACGACCGTTCTTTGATGGTCATACCTCTTTTTCAATTCCTTCCATAGATTCAAAGGATCTTCAATTGTCAGATACTGATCCTTGAGACTTTCATTGAGGTGATGGCGTATGATTAAGATCGCCTTGTATCGATTTCGCTCATGCTCATTATTTCCTTCAGTGATGCATTCTCCAAGCCCTTTTGATCTTAATATGATCTTTGCATCTAATTCCCATTGCAAGTAATTATCTCCGTAGAGATTTAGGGATGCAAAGTCTAAGTTGTTGACTTTTGTCATCTGAAAAATATGCATCAACTTTCTCTTAGGACTTTTTAATAAAACCTGGACCTTAGGAATATGGCCGGTATTGTTTATCCGATTTTAAGCTTTACAATCAATCAAACAATTTATGCAATCAAACAATTAAATAAGGTTGCCGATTTTAAATATTGGTTTGTGCAATTATAATTTTTAATTTTTAGTTTAAACCTTAATTAAAATTTAATCATAAACTATTACGAAAAGGAAAAACAATTAAAAGGATAATTACTTAAAGGGAAAATGATATTATCTAAAACTTTACTTTTTGCTAAAAGGAATGGATTAGATTTTCCTATTTGGATTAGGATTAGGGTTTTTATGAGTATGCACAAACAATTTCATGCTTCTTCTCCCTATGGTTTCCGATTTTTACAATGGCCAAAATAAGATCATCTAACACCCTAACTCATGAAAACAAGCAAGACGATTTCAAGGCATGATGGTTTAATGCATTCGATTTCAAGCAAGGTTTAGATTCGGTTTTAACAAGGCATATACACAATTCGATTTTCATTAAGTTAACAAGTCATAGCCAATTCTTAACCTCAACAAAACAAGCTATCATATTCGATTTATGATCATACAAACAAGACAAGCAATCGATTTCAAGACAAGTTTATCAAACAACCAATTTTTAGGGTTTAATATAACTCATGTCCGATTTCGATTTCGATATTTTTCAAAAGACCAAACAAGTTAAACACACAAATCGATTTTAGGTTTTGATATTTAGCTTAGGTTCAAGTTCAAGTGTTGGTTTAAACATGAACAAACAAGTTTAATAGAGAGATCGATTTTTAGGGTTTCTTATTCTTAGGTCATATTCGATTTTCTCTTTGTTCTTAGCTTTATGGATTACCTTAACACCTTTGGATTAAACTTGTATGAACCGGGAGTTAAAGACCTCGGAAAAACCATTGCAACCTCAAGCAACGAACTCGCACACGATCGTTGATGAAGGCGGCGGCTGGCGGCTACGAACGGCGGACCGCAGCGGCGGCTAGGTCACGGTCGGCTGCTTCTGAGATCGACGGCTAGGTTAGGTCTAGGAGCTTTCGTGCTGATAACGTGTTGTGAACAGAATGTATTCTGTGTGTTTATTAATGAGACCAATGGTCCATATATATAGTGTTTACACAAGGACCAAATATGGAAATGTACTATTAACCTATTCCATGTCTAATTAGAAAAATATATAATTATCCTAAGGACCGGTTATGTTAATAACCTCTACGTTGGGTCGGTCTATATTGAGTCCATAAACCAAGCGATTCCTAAGAATTTAATAGTTTTTAACTAATGTAGGTAAAATAAGTAAACAAATGTACATTTTAAATTGAGAACACAAAAACTGTATTTTTTTTCTTTATGAAAGATGGTAATGACTTTCAGTTTATTCTTTTGTAACCATATCTCCTTTGTTAAATCCCCTTATACTTACTATGTAAAAGTAAACCATCCTCTTCGGATGGCAAAACATTATCAGTAGAAGTAACAGAACTGGCCCTCTCCTTATGCATTTCAACTTTGAGATCAGGCAAAGTTTGCTCTAAGCACAAAACTTGAGCAGCCGAAGTAGCAGAATTGGCCCCCTCTTTCTCCATTTCAACTTTGAGATAGGACAGAGTTTGCTCCAACAGTAGTTGTAGTATATATGGCTTTCTCCTTGTCTAATTCAGCTTTGAAGTCTGACACAGTCAGCTCCAGTTCCTTGACACGTGCCTCAAGTTGTTGAATCCGCAAACCACCAGTATTTGTTATCTTCTTCTCCAAGGAAACCTCCTCAAGTTTTATCTTCAACCAGTCCAGCTTGAAACCTACTTCCATCAGCTCGTTTAGTTCGTTGTGAGCATTGCCCAGCTGAGTCTTGGAGAGACTCTTGGAAGGATTGTAAAGTGTCTCAATGAGGTTGAGGAGAACGTTTATGTATGCTGTCTTCACCGATTGGATTTTTGGTTTAAAAATTTTTGCAATGTCTCGGTGATCCACGAATATCTTCTGCAACGAAGTAGCCTGCCAAGGAGAAGTATGATTATTTATGATACTCAGCAAAAGAATCTTAATCTATATATACGTCAAGGAACAAATAAAAAAAGAAAAAAGAAACAGATCTTTAAATATATTTTGTTTTTTCACATCAAAAACAGATCTTTAAATAAAGTTACCTGAGATGCAAAAACCTGAAAACCGTTAATATCTATAGTTTCCTTTTCTTCTGATACATTTTTGCCTTCTCCATCAACAACCCCGAGAATACTACTCCATCTGTTCCCTAAAGATAAATGTTTTAAAAAAAAATTGTGTTTCAAAATGATAGATTTTTTCTAATTTTATGTGCATTTTATTAGGTATTAATGGCAAATTGTAAATTACAAGAAAAATATTAAATTTTCATTGGTCTAAAGTTATTGAAAATTGTTGATCACAAAAAATAAGACATTTATAATCAAATTTAAATATGTTTTCTTAATCTGTGTGAAACACACAAAAATCTATCTTTTAGGAACAGAGGGAGTAATATAGACTTCAATGATGAGTCTGTCCTTCTCCAGAAAACGCTTTTCTTGAAACTTGCTAAGAGGCAATGTCTTTGAGAGACCCCAGGCTGGCGTCTCAGCGCAAAACACATCTGGTTCTCCGACTATGAGACATAAAAATAAATTAAAAAAGTTACTTGTATTATACTCTAAGATATATTTGCAGCTTGGCCGCTTTGTTGAGACGGTCACGTCTAAAGCCCTAGCTTCTAAAGCCCTATCTGTATATTACTCTAAGATAGAAAACAGATTCGAACAGGGAAGGTTCTGACTCATTGTTCTGTGGAGTTCTTTGTCGGATTGATTCAAAGCAACGAAGTAATAATTAGCATTCCTTTGCCATCCAGTTGGCAATGATTTAGGATTTGCAACATACAAGAACAAAGACACGTGATCTTCGGCAAGACTATCTCCCTTGGGATACACGTAGAGATACCTAAAAGAATATAAAGCGAAGATTAAACCCTTTTGATGAATCTAACAAAGCTTGTTAAATATCAGATTCAATTCGTTTTTACCATTCACATCCGCCACTCACGAATATCTGGGATGCTATCTCAGCTTCCTTCTTCGAAAAGTTATCTATCTCAAACCTGAAACACGGCCTTTGATTCCACATATCTGATCAGATTTGTCTACCAAAAGACGAAATTAATTTGTTTGATACCTTCACAACTTGTTTATATATAGCCGAGGCCGAAATACGAAATTATATGTTTGGTACTTTCACGATCGACGAAATTATGTATTAAAGTTTCCTCTAAACCATGTTTTATTAATTTCTTAAATAAAACCAGTACTTAATCAAACCAAAATATTCTTTTTGATTTTAATAATTGGTAGTGGGGTGGCACTTCAGATTGACAAGGTTGACGTTAAAAACAAATGGAAAAAGCTTTTTAGTTTACTTTATTCATCGAATAAATAATTTTTTAAAAAAAATGAATAAATAAATAAAAAATTATGTTGAGCATTTTTGTAAAGGAACAGTTAGTCCAGTATCTAAAACTCTGAATCATCTTTTGCAAAATTCACTTATATTTGTTGTTGTGCAATGATACATTCCATAGCCTAAATAAATGGTTCCAATTCAACAAAACATGTGAGATCTAAAGCCTTTCAGATATCCAAACTGAAGGTTCAAAATCTACATAAATAATAGGAGATGGAAGACTATGAATAACTCACACCAACTTATCCACCTTACCTTTGTGTTGTTTGTGTATGGTGTAAGCGAGATTGAAAAGGTGTTGAATATTCTTACTTCACTAATTTTTTCTAACTAATTAATTTGTGAATGCTAGACAATCTATTGGTACAAGTGTTGGTGTCAAAGTCCACTCGTCGGAAATTGATTAGTCGAACTCTCCAATTTCTAAATATTTACACAAAAGACTTGTCCAATGACTAAACCAACTCTCTAACTCTCTCCAAAAGCGATTGAGCGAGTTAAAGACTTGTCCAATGACCAAACAAGATCGCTAACTCCCTCCGAGAGCGATTGAGCCAGCCGAAGACTTGTCCAAGGACCAAAAAACTTGTCTCTAGACCATCGTAACCCACTACCAATTCACCAATTCCATCTTAAAGAAAGATTGGGTGAGCAGAACATCAATCCAAGCAACAAACATACTGTTCATGAAACACTGTTCATGTGTGTACTGTTCACAAAACACTGTTCATAAAACTGTTCATGTGCATACTGTTCATGTGGGTACTGTTCATGTGGCAACTGTTCACGGAAGTTGGGCATCATGTCAAGCCCAAGATAATCAAATTCATTAAAGTTCCAGAGTTACCAACATCCCACATCGGAAGTAGCTCTCCTGAGCATCCCAAGTCTCTCAGTATATATATGATACTCTGTATTAGATTAAAATCATCTCATTCTGAGTACTTAGGATTTTTTTATTGTAAGACATTAAGCTTTTAAGAATTATTCTTGTACTTAGGAAAAATTATCATTAATAAAATAAACTTTCGATTTCGATCTTTGAGTTCTTATAAAATAGGATTTTCGAGCCCCCGCTTATTATTAATTTTGATTGTGTAAGGTTCGGCTCCCACAGTTCGGCGCCGTCTATGGGGACGAGAAATATTCTAGACCCTAAGGACAAGAGAATATGAGAAAGAAAGCGATGGCCGCGAACGATTCGACGAATGGCGGAAACACCCAACCAACCGGAGCAACCAGAGCGGAAGAAGATGCGGCATCAATAGTCGAGCGGAAGACCATGCTGGCCGCATTAATGGAAAACTAAGCCCAGCAAGATAATGAGTTGGCCGAGGAACTGGCGGCAATCCGAGACGACAATCGAGCTAGGAGCATCCTGCCTAGAGGAGACTTGGGGAGAAGCCGATGGACCATCAAAAGACGATGTCTCCGGTCCTCGCTGCAAACGGCCACGCTAGGAGGGAAAAACACGAGCGAAGAAACCCCAGTCGGGATAAGAGTGGACCCATCCGGGCTGCCACCGCTGCAACAAAAGAGCACCACAAGGCAAACAACCGAACATCTAGCTTCGGTGGTGACCGATGAAGAAAGCAGAAGAACCACCGCAAACGAAGTTGGCCAAGACGAAGAGGAGACAGACGACAAAGAAAGAGACCTCACCGAGGAAGAAGAAAACCTGCTCTGGGTCGAACAACAAGCACTAGCCGAACAGCAGAAAAAGGTAGAACGGGCAGGCCGACAACTCACTCTGTTAGCCGGAGAAGCGAGATGGACGAACTTCATGCCCGACTGGACGTCACGACAAACCAGATGAGAGAAGTAAGATCATAAGTCCATAGAGAAGCGCAACTCCTGAGATCGACAGAGTCTTGGAGGAGACCCAGAAGATCCATTTCACCTCGAAGATCACAAGCGTTAGAGTCTCCAACCCCGGAAATATCTGAATCGCTTTCTATGACAGGACGACGGACCCTAAAGCACACATGAAAGCCTTCCATATCGCGATGGGCCGGACCAGGTTCAAGCCAAACGAGAAAGACGCCGGATTCTTCCTCCTATTCGTCGAGCTCTTGAAGGGAGAGGCCATGTCATGGTTCTCGCGCCCGGAGAGAGACTCCATCAATGACATCGAACAACTGTCTTCGGCCTTCCTGAAACATTACTCATTGTTCATAAGCTTCTCAACATCCGACGAGAACCTCTACTCCCTATCCTAATGACCGGAAGAAGCCTCTGCAACTTCATCAAAAAGTTCAAGACAATAATATCGAAGATAGACGGTTTAAGCGACAATGCTGCAATGGACGTCTTAAGGAAATCCCTGTGGTACGACTCCTGTTATCGAGAAGAAATCACCATAAAACCTCCTGTTATCAAGATATATATATAATATCTTGTGTTAGATTAAAATCATCTCATTCTGAGTACTTATGATTTTTGTACTATAAGACATTAATCTTTTACGAAAATTCTTGTACTTTGGAAAAAAGATCATTAATAAAATAAACTTTCGATTTCGGTCATTAAGTTCTTATAAAATAGGATTTTCGAGCCCCCACTTATTATAAGTTTTAATTGTGTGAATTTCGGCTCTCTCACAGTATGCATCATCTTTACCAACTCCAAAGAATCTGTTACAAAATTCACTTTTGTTTGTTTTTGTGAAATTATATAATCCATATCTCAAGTAAATTCTTTCATGTCAACAAAGCATTTGAGACCTAAAGTGGTTCAGATATCTCAACTGGAGATATATAATCTACATAAACAATC
Organism: Isatis lusitanica; assembly: GCA_900406415.1. Lineage (NCBI taxonomy): Eukaryota > Viridiplantae > Streptophyta > Magnoliopsida > Brassicales > Brassicaceae > Isatis > Isatis lusitanica. Next base: position 2,812 of record OVBB01002200.1, on the reverse strand, counting down.
GGAGGCAGAAAAGTAAGAGCACACCGTGCCAATTTTCAGCTTTTGTGTTGTTTGTGCATGGTTTAAGCAGGGATTTAAAAGGTGTTGAGAAGATCATTACTTCTCTCTAAAACTCTTTTCCAACTAAATCACGAGAGTATGACAGTCTATCAATGTAGACAACTCCAAAAAATCTATCGTCAAACTCACTTATGTTTTATGTATTTGTGCAATCATACAATTTAGTTCATTGTATATTCCTTACCCTTATTTTCATATCTTCCATTCCTTCCTTCCTGCTGAATCATACTAGTTTAGAACAAAAGGTTGTAAAATTCACTTCCATTTGTTGTTGTGCAATCATACAATCCGTAGCTTAAATAGTTTCTTCCAAATCTGCATGTAGTGGTGAAAACTTACAACGTCAATCCCTCACCCCATTTTCATACCTTCTTCTCTTCCTTACTATTGAACCATCTTTGTCCAGAAAATTTGTCCTTCTTCTTTTATGATCCATCTATATGACAACAGCTTTCTAATCGATCAAAAGGAACCAGAGATGAATTTTACAGACTTGATTTAATTGAGGATGTACCAATAGTGTTCTTAGTTGTTTGAGCCTTTTCCAATAACATGGATTATGTCGTAACAATCTTGGCAATATCTGATGGATCCCAAATTATATTACTAAGTATTTTATAATTTTACTTTTCCATTTATACTATATTCCGATTGTTATTATTTGAAGGGAACCTCCAGAAATAATAATCCGAGTTTGAAAAAACTTAGAACATGGAAAAAATTCTTGGATTCAAATGAACCTGATTTATAAAGTTATGTTGACCATTTTCTATATGAACGATTAGAAACTATATAGGGAATCAAGTTAGTGGCAAACATTGGTAAACTATCAACTACATAACACTATTTATTTTAGTTGCAAACTAGGTGAAAAAAGATTTGTGACTACTTAGCAATCATTATTATCATTACAAATTGGTTACAAAATCGGTTGACTTATCACTTTAACTTCCTAATTTATGAATTTAAATTTAAAAATTGAATTTAAATTTAAAAATTGAAATAAAATTTAAAAATTGAAATAAAATTTCAAAATATTATAAATATTAATTTAAAGATTTAACTTACAAGGTTAAAATTTGAAATTAGAAAAAAATAGTTTGTGCTACATTAGTTTTAATGCCAGTAGTACTTATCTTAAGAGTCGAAGTAGTTGTTGCAATTGAAGCATTTGTGGCCAAAAGCACATCAAGTATGGTTCTTTACCCAAGATCTGGATCTCCAAACTATTGATCTGGATTTGTGACTATGTAATGTCGCTACTCGAGCGGCTTCAACCTCTACATCACATTGAGGATAGGCGGTTAATTACTTGCTCTCAAATCTGACAAATTGGGAAATAATTCAAGCTTAATACAAAAAATAAAATTAGAATCTTTTAGAAGTTATACTTTATAATATATATTCAAATGTAATTAGTTATAACAAATTGTTTTGTACTGTAATTATAATATATATATATATATAGAATTCAAATAAAATGAAAAACAATATGTGGTTTCTTTTCTGGAACTACTCTTTGAGAAAGAAAAAAATGAATGGAACCAAAAATTTAAATATATGGCAACATAAAGACAGAACAAGAAGTAATGGTTTAGTTATGTTGTGAAAGTAGTGGTTATACCTAAATCACTATTTTAACATTAAAACCAAAGAGGTTTGTTAAAAAACAGCTAGAAACTCCTCTCTTCTCTCTTTTTGTTCTTCATCATGCTAACTAGAATCATTTTCCTCATCGCCGTCGCCACTTCTTTCCTCATCGTCCTTCTACTCACTTTATTCTCACCCATTCCCGAATACGACCCACCAGAATCACTATTCTCCTTCTCCCTCTACGTTCAACAAACACACATCCCATCCTCCTCCTACTCTTCTCGCCAGTCCAGTCAACGCATGGCCCGAACCCACCACGGAGGAGGAGGAGGAGGAGCATTGATTTTCCGACGTACACTTACGCAAGGACCCGAAAGCAACTCACGGATCGTGGGAAAGGCCGAGGGATTTATAATCCCTCACGAGGACTTTGCAAACTCGGACTTTAACGTGATATATTTGACGTTGGAGACTCCTGAGTACACGGGGAGTGTTAGCATTAGAAGCAGAGACATGAAGCATAAGTTGGAAGAGGTTATGGATGTTGTCGGAGGGACAGGAGCTTTTGCCTTTGCTCGTGGAATTGCCATGTTCGCTGAGGTTGATGACGAGGAAGAAACTGTAACCACTTACCGTGTTAAGCTTCTCCTTAGATTTCCACACACTGCTCACGTCGATCCACAATGATGGACACTTTACGTTTATTACGATACATATATGTGTGTGTATAAATAATTTATATACGGATTACTTAGTTTTTCTCCCATTGTTTAGGACCATTACAAATGTTCAAAGAACCTCTAAGCAAGAATCAATTTTGGTTTCACCTTGGCGTGACAAGTTCTTTATCACCACGTTCGTAATATATCTAAATTTTTGTATCGTCTCGTGTCTTGTTATTGTTGGATTCCCGCGTGATGAAACATTCCAACTCTTAGACGTCTTCTTTAGTTGTTTTAGCTCACGCCACACACATCAAGAAGATTGCAAGAAAGAGGAAGTCGCAAGAAACAGAATAAACACATATGTTTCCTCAGCTCACGCCTGTTAACCAAGGCTCTACGTCTGGGCCCAGATCCTTCTCCCGGATACAAAGTTTTTATTACAAAGTTGTTTCCTCTTTACCTCTACGTCTTCTTTGAACTGATCTTCATTACTA
>OVBB01002197.1:0-12011 GCA_900406415.1 Isatis lusitanica | reverse complement strand
TTGATTTTCAGATTTACCTATTTCTGGAGGAATCTCTCCTCCAATGAGATTGTTATTCAAAATCAGTTCCTCCAGCCTCGTGAGCTTTTTAATGTCACCACTCAATGTACCACTAATAGCATTCCTGCTTAAGTCAAGGCGCTGAAGAGTCTTCAAAGAGAACAATTCAGGAGGGATAGAGCCGTTGAAGCTGTTACCACTCATGACAAGAGAGATTAACGTGGTCAAGTTTGCAAACCTATCTCCAGGAATCTCTCCTTTTATGGAATTAAACGAGACATCGAGACTCATGAGAGAGCTTATACGCAGAACTGGTCTTAGAAGGCTTGAACTCAGAAGGCTTGAACTCATTGAGCCATCGGGGACAAGAGAGTTCAGATTTAGGTCTATCACTTCTTTGGAAGGCGAACTTGCGTTGCAACGTACGCGTACCCATTTGCAGCAATCTGAGTGTGGCCTCCATGTCTCTAAATCCAACAAGACGAGATCTTTAGATTGGTTCTTGATATTATGAGTCAGCAGGTTCTTGAACTCGAGAAGAGATTGTCTTTGGTCTTGTGGGCAAGAGAAAGATTGTTGTGGGATGAAGGAGACGGAGACGAAGAACAAGAAGAAGAAGCAGGAGAGAAGATATGGCTTCTGCATTTTTCTCAGAGTTTTCTTTAATTTTCTCTTTTGGATTTTGCCACTTGATGTTCTTTTTATGGTTTGTTGCATCGTGCCTAGTCCATAAAGAAGATTGCTAAAAGGCTAAGATCCGGACAATGTTTCTGTCGAAGATTGTGATATGTAAGCTTTTCGAACACGTTAATTATAAGTTGACTCTTAAGGTCTTTCGTTCCGTCTTCATCCTCGAATAGAGAGTTGAAATCATGTCGACTTAGGAAATTTCTCAGAAGTACTACTTTTGAAAAATATTTTTATTTTATTTTATTTAAGTGCCAATAAATTCATTTTCCTTTTTTCTTACAAATACAATACTTACGCAAATCACCTTATGGAAGTTTTGTAAACTTCCTTTTTACTAGGTCTTTAGGTCTTTTTTCCTTGTTGACTCTAGGTCCTTCGTTTAGTCTGCATTCTCAACTAAAGAGTTGAAATTTTATCATGTTGAAGTAGGAAATTACTCAGAAGTACTTACTTTTGAGTTTTGAGGATATCTTTTTATTTTATTTTATTTATTATTTAAATGCCAAAAAATACTTTCATTCTTTTTTCAAAATACAAAACTTTGCAAATCATCTTATGAAGTACTTTTAATAATTTTGCATTTTGTAACCTATCTTATGGAAGTTTTATTAACTTATTAAAAAAGAAGTTTTATAAACTTATAAAACAGTATATACCTTTTTGTAAAAGTGTGTTACAGAATAGTATTTTTGGATCATCTGAATCTTGTTACATCTATGGCCCTTTCATGCAACAGGGAACAAAGAGGGTCAGAACGTCAGATGAAGATAAAGCTAGCAAGGCACAACAAAACGGCGAATTTATATACTTTTTGTGTTCATAGAAAATTTGGATGACAATGCGATGTTGTGTTCTTGATGTTATGGTTCGAGGTGGGCATTCTCAATGTAAGGAACAGTGATTATGTACGTATAACATCTAAAAGAAGATTCTAACAATATAATTAAACACTAGATATTCTCATGTATAGTAAATATACTTTACAGTGTATATAGTAGTAGGAAACATTGTTCCTTCTAAACAGAAGCTAGAAAATCGTAACTAAAACTGATTTGGAGACCTTGCATGAAACTCATCCAAAACCAATAGAAACAAAATAGTAAACAGAGTCTCATACAGTACATTGTATACAACTATGTCCTATAAACAAGTTTCGACGTAAATAAATTAGTTAATTTCAAATTTCAAAACTAAAACTTAAAACAAAAATTAAAGAATCAGTTAGCAAATTAAGCAGACTATTCAAGCTTACGGTTATAAATATATATAAGTCATATATTCAAAGTTAAAACAGTTATAAATATCAGTCATATATTATTCTATCAGTTCAAGTCATATAATCCCTAATTCAATTCTTTTTTTTTTTTAAAAGAACCCAGCTAGAATATATAATGACTATAATCTAAACGTATCACACGGCTTTTGTTTTGTTTGGTAACTATTCAAAGAGAATATCTGTAGCTTTGCGTGTTTTAGAAACAGAAAACTGGTAAACATTGGTCTCTTTGAGACGTAACTAGACTGATTCATGTAAACGCAGTTTTGCATAACAAGAAGTTAAAAAGCAAGTTACGTTGATTTATATCATTCCGCTTATAAATTCTTCATCCTAGCTTTTTCAAGAAACAAGAAATAATTAACTCTTTTTTTTGTCACCGAAGTAATTAACGTTTAGAAAATTAAAAGCGAAATCAGATCCCCTATATATTAAAGAAAAAATGTGTTAGAATAACCCATTTCACGAAAGTAATGTTGCATTTGACCTCTTCATAGGGAAAATGTTGTAAAGGATCCACTTTTTTCAAAATACCAACGCTACCCTTAAACATACTAGCGCTACCCTTAAATTAAGGCAGAGTAAAGCAGAGAAACATATTAAGACAGAGTAAGGCAGAGAAACATATTAAGGCAGAGGAAAGCAGATAAACATATTAAGGCAGAAGAAGGCAGAGTTCATATTAAGGCAGAGTAAGGCAGAGAAACATATTAAGGTAAAGTACGGCAGACAAATTTTACGCAGAGATGAGTTTACGTATAAAAAAAGAAAACTGAGGACACTGAAACAGTTGAAAATACTAACCATGTATTTAAGACGTCTAGCATTTTAAAATAGAGTTACAACATCCAAAAAGTAAAGTTCAAAGACGAGAAAAAAATACATAAACCAAACTCGAACGGCTTCTTCAGTCTCGGCATTAAAACCAATCAGCTAAGGGACATCCCGAAGGATGCATAGGCGGATAAGATGGTTTGGACGTTGTCCTAATATCTCGGTTGAAGGAACACAAAGAAAATCAGTAGGCTTGCACCATGCGCTATTAACTTGTTTGGTCTTGGACTCCAAAGACGCTGACCATCCTGATCTACCCTCTGCGTCTTCGAGTGTGACCTTCAGTTGGTAGCAAAAGTTTCCCATTCTTGGGACTTTAGGTGAAATACATGAGAGAAAATATGAATCAACTTTTTAGTCGGGACTAGGTTCCCCACGTTGCAGAAGAAGAAGCTCTCCATCATGGCTCCTTTGTTTGAGGACACTACCCTGCAACGATGACCAAAGCGGATGACTAGTGGCACTCCACATTCAATCAGCTGCACCTCGTCAGAGTGAACATCGCTGGCGTGGCTATACAATTCACGGTAAGGGCCATTGAAGCCGCATAATGTAAAAGGGCATGGAAAATGGGTGTACAGACATTTCTCAGAATGAGTTGAAAGTTGACCGTATTCAAGAACCGCAGTGCAGCCGAAGGATGTATTTGGGCATGGAATCTTGAGAAGAACGGGATAATTGCAGGATGCACATGGCTGGGTCGGAACAGGTTTCGAAACATGACAGCGAGTACACTGGATGGGAGAAATAAAAGTAAGTAAGAGATTAATAATTGTTAAATAATGAAGACAACATCAGACAATTCAATCATCTCAGTCAAAAATAAATCACCTATGGGTTTAAGTGACCAAAAAGATCGAAAATAAAACGATCGTATTCATATCTAAGAAATTTCCTTTGATATATACGGACATAACATATAGGACTACTGACGGATCGGGGGATAGTGATTACCTCGAGGGGAGGAGAGGGGAGGAGGGGTCGACATCGGAGGGATCTAGGTCGACAGATCGGGTGATATTGTTTACCTCGGGTAAAGGGCCAGAGGGGTCGACGGCGGAGGGAGAATCGTCCATGTTAAATGAAGTGATGAATGATAAGAGAACGAACTACAGAACCCTGTTTTTTGGTTTTATAGTAATGGGCCCAGAACAGGCCCAAACAAAAATTTAATGTACTTTATATATGCGAGCGTTGATGTTCGCTATGAGCAGATATCAGGAGAGAATGTCTTGCATATATCAGTGGATCGTGTTTGACAGATATGGGCAGAACGTGTAATGTTAGTGTTATTTACAAATTGTCGTGTATCGAATATCCTGAATTAGTAAATAAAAGAAAAATTCATCATTTAAACCAATCGTTGCAAAAGGGTTGCAAAATGGCAGATATCGGCAAAGGATGAGATGTTAGTTTTTTTTACAAGACTCTTCTTTTGGAACATTTCTTTACATGCATACAGACTATATGAAGTCTGTGTAAAACATTGCTGAATATTGTGATTGGAATGTCCCGGAATTAACAAATCAAAACTATTCATGTAGATCCACAAACGTGTTTTTCTCATAACCACACCTTCCAGTATAAGGAGGATATATGCAATGTTAAGAGGCTTGTGATAACGATGGGAGAAAAGGTAATATTGTTTAGAAATTGTATGCTGGAAATGTTGGAACAGAGAACCTAATGTCTAAACCCGTATATACAAACTACACAGTGATAAACTAAAATCATGTTCAACTACAAAAACCCAAAAATCGTAAAAGTACAACTATTACTTATTATACTCAACCGCTAGATTGTGTGCAACTGAGTTTTGACTTAATGACACATTAAACGCCTTCTTAACGATTCTGTTATCGCGGTAAACAGTGTGCTATTCTGGCATAGTACCAGTATTGTTTGCAATTTTATCCTTCTTTTGGATAATTTCATGTAAATGGGTAATCGGCCTTATAACTATATTGGGTCTTTGATAATTGATGTTTCGAGAATTCTCATTAAACTTACGTTGGACGGTTGTTCTAAAGGAAAAATATGATAAATAGACGGAAAAATAGAAAGTTATATAAAAATCTCGTCATCTCCCTTGAGAATTTAGGTCTTCGACTCTTAACCTTCCCTGATGAAAAAATTAAGGTTTATAGTTACAATGTCTTCTCTTTGTTGTCTTCATCATCTTCTTCGTCGGATGTAGTTTTACTTGCTCGTTATCCATCTCAATCTTTGTCTTCTTCTTCTGGTACATCTTCCTCTGTTACAGGGGAAGTCAATTTATTCGTTTGATACTCTGCCGCCTACAACAGTCGTCCGGCGAATGCTATTGATTCAGGGCCGGAAAGCTGTCCAGCGGCACCGCCGTATGGGTGCATGACGATTTTCCATGAGTTCTGCGGTATCGGCTTTCACCAGAACCTATCTTGGATCATGGTGGAGTTGTGCAGTGTGTTCGAGATCGCTCCCAGCCAACTGTGTCTGATGTCTTGGCACTGATTCATGCGCTCCAGGTCCTTGCAGACCTGTCGAACATAGTTATCAGCGGTTCAATGGTGTGTGGTTCCTTCTATGCTAGAGAGATACAAGCAGGCTCTCGTCGTTTCTCGCTGTTTCCTCGTTCTGATGGGAGATCCTCGGTTGAACTTCCAGACTGGGTTGAATCAACGGCTACGAGTGGCGTGTATTCCTACATCCGTAACGTCGGCCATTCGCCGCCCGGATTGTGCCACATATGGGCTCCCCCAGGTATCTTAAAATTGTTAGACTCTACCAATGGTCTTAACATATAATGGCCATGTGTGTGTTTGCTGAAGCGTAAATTTGATTTCAATGTAGATTTTGTACATATTGATTTGGCGAAACATTGTAGTGAGAAAAAATTTTCCGTTTGTAGGTTTCTATCCAATTGATCCAGCTGAACGCATTGCTTTCCCGGAAAGCCTATTTGAGATAGCGGGCACCTACGTGATTCAACTTTTTTGTTGCATCCCGACATCGTTAGACTGAGTTCTCTGGCGTCTACTGATGAAAGTCTAGTCGTCCCACAAAGTATATGAATCTTCCATACCTTGTTTACCTGGCAATCACTAGATGCCTGACTACTTGGATTGATGAATTGAAATAAATCAAAACAAGGCTTCCTGGATTGATGAACTAAATCAAATCAACACAAGGCAAGAGAGAACTCTCAATTTTATAACTTCAAAAACTGAATTCTGAAAAGAGATAAGCCTTTGTATATATAAGTATATATAAAGAATGCCAATTCCATAGTTTTTCTCTATCATCTAGACGTGGTTTCCATAGTCTTAATCTTCATTTCTCATGGCTTCTTTTCGTTTGTTTCACATTTGAAACTCTTAAAGAATATGTAGATTGGATCCACATGATTGGGAAGAAAATATTAATATGAATGTGGATATAGTATGTATTGTAGAGGATATTGTATTAGAGGATATATTTGAAATTAGTTAATCCCTAATGTATTTGGTAACTAGTATATATACTGTACAAACTCATCTAATGAATATCAAGCATTACATTCTATATGGTATCAGAGCTTCGATACCTAAAAACAGTTTAAACCCTATTTTTCTGTTGGCCGCCACTCCTCTTTTCAAACATGTCTCACCATTTTTTGGCCTCTGAAACAATTCTGATCTCCGATCCCACAAAAATCCTCAACGTGAACATGTCAAATGTCACCAAGCTCACTGCTTCAAACTTTTTGATGTGGAGCCTCCAAGGCACGCACTACTCGATGGTTATGCCCTTGCCGGCTACATCGACAGATCTGTTGAAATCCCTGTATCCACGATCAATACTGACGGGATAGACATCGTCAATGCTGACTACACCTGATGGAAGCGACAGGATCGCCTCATCTACAGTGCCCTCCTTGGAGCAATCTCCACATCCATCCAACCACTTCTCGCAAAAACGACATCTGCTCAAGAAATCTGGGAAACTCTCACCGCAACATATGCGAAACCGAGCAGAGGCCATATCAAGCAACTGAAGCAGCAACTCAAACAATGGACTAAGGGAACTAAGTCCATCGATGATTACTTTCAGGGCTTAACTATGCGGTTTGATCAACTTGCATTGCTGGGGAAACCTGTTGAACATGAAGATCAAATCGAGTTTGTCCTAGAAGGACTCTCAGAAGAATACAAGTCTGTTGCTGATCAGATCGAGGGACGTGACATCTCGCCTTCTCTCACGGAGGTTCATGAGAAACTCTTGAACCACGAAGCCAAGTTGCAAGCATCTAGCAACTCTACTACCACTGTTCCGATCACTGCAAACGCGGCTTATTGAAACAACAACAACAACAACACGAAAAGCAACAGCAAAGGAAATCGTGGGAACACAAATTGGCAGCCGCAGAAATTCTCCCCTCGCCCACAGTCGTACACACCATGACCTTACCTTGGTAAGTGTCAGATCTGTGGGATTACTGGACACAGTGCAAAGCGTTGTCCACACTTTTCCCAAGCTGGAAACTCTGCCTACTCTACCCCATCTCCCGTGCCTTGGCAACCACGGGCTCACATGGTGTCAGCTCCACCCATGACGCCAAACTGGATCATGGACAGTGCAGCCACACACCACCTCACATCGGACCTGCACAACCTGTCCCTTCATCATCCCTACAGTGGAGGCGAGGAGGTAATAGTAGTCGACGGCAACACCATGCCAATAACCCATACTGGTTCCACCTTACTCTCTACTCCCTCTCGCTCTCTTGCCTTACGAGACATTTTGTGTGTGCCTAATGTTCATAAAAATTTGATTTCTGTCTGTCGTATGTGCAACAATAATAATGTCTCTGTGGAATTCTTTCCTGTTAAATTTCAGGTGAAGGATCTCAGCACGGGGGCCCCATTACTCCAAGGGAGCACTAGGAATGAGATGTACGAGTGGCCGGTAACCTTACCCAGCATCACATCCTATTTTACCTCACCTTCCCCAAAAACGACTCTCCAATCGTGGCATTCACGACTTGGACACCCATCCTATCCAGTGTTAAAGTCTATTGTTTCTCATTTTACTTTACTTATCTCTGATTCTTTGCAAAAGCTACTCCCTTGTTCCAATTGCTTAATCAATAAAAGCCATAAATTACCCTTTTATACAAACACTATCTCATCTTCGTATCCTCTCCAATACCTATATAGTGATGTGTGGACCTTGCCTATTATATCTCATGACAACTACAAGTATTACCTACTTATTGTTGATCACTTTACGAGGTACACATGGCTATACCCCATTAAGCAAAAGTCGCAAGTCAGAGATGTGTTCATTACCTTCAAAGCGCTGGTGGAGAACCGATTCAACACAAAGATCGGTACCTTATACTTAGACAATGGTGGGGAGTTCATTGCCCTCAGATCCTTCCTAGCACAACATGGCATCTCTCATCTCACCAGTCTGCCTCATACCCCTGAGCATAATGGCGTCGCTGAGCGCAAACACATGCATATCGTTGAGACGAGTATGACATTGATGACGCAGGCTTCGATGCCTACTTCATATTGGCCATATGCGTTTACCGCTGCTGTCTATCTCCTCAACCGAATGCCCACCGAAGTACTCAACAATGACTCTCTACAAGAAACTATTTCAACAAGCACCAAATTATCACAAGTTAAAGATATTTGGTTGCTTATGTTTCCTCTGGGTCAGGCCATATAACAAGCACAAGCTCGAGAGCAAGTCTTTACCGTGTGTTTTCCTTGGCTACAGTCTTACTCAGAGTGCATATCTTTGTCTGGATCGACAGAAAAACCGGGTGTACACGTCTCGGCATGTGCAATTTGTTGAGTCGACTTTCCCGTTTGCTCAGCCATTATCTCCAATTTCTCCAGTGACAATTGAGGAAACCACCGAATATTTTCCACCCACATCTATCTCCCTTCCGGCACTCATACCAGCTCCCTCCGCCGTGCCCCCGAGCTCCGATCTTCACCCGTCGTCGCCAATGCAGCCGTCGCCGACCGCCTCCGAACAAGCCTCGTTGCCATCGTCTTCTCACTCGTCAAATAACGAAGAAGAGACAACCAATGTGGGCCAGAACACTTCTTCAACTTCTGGCCCATCAGTGCAACCTCAGTCACAACCACCGAGCCCACTAACCACAAGCCCAACCCAACCAAATCAGTCCAATACCCAATCAAACCAAACATCACCCTTGACATCTCCCTCACCGTCACAAACACCATCTCCCTCGCCAACACCACCACCATCTCCAGAACCTGAACCCACACCACCACCTCCACCTGTGCAAAACCATCACCAAATGCGACACGAGCCAAAAACAACATCCACAAACCCAATTCCAAATATTCCCTCACTACCACAAAAACCAAACACAAAACTCCCAAAACCGTGGCTGAGGCTCTGCGTGACGAACGGTGGCGTCTGGCTATGTGCGAAGAGTACAACTCTCAACTTTGGAATGGCACCTTCCACCTCGTGCCACCGACTCCAATGCAGAACGTTGTTGGAACAAGGTCGATTTTTACGATTAAATACAAACCTGACTGTTCTCTTGACAGGTATAAGGCGAGATTTGTGGCGAAAGGATATCAACAAAAACCGGGCATTAATTTCAAGGAGACATTCAGCCCGGTTATCAAAACAACCACTATCCGTTCCGTTCTCCATGTAGCGGTCACTCGAAACTGGAGCATTCGCCAATTAGACGTCAATAATGCCTTTCTCCAAGGACCCCTCAAGGAGGAAGTGTACGTCGCACAGCCCCAAGCCTTTGTGGTTGCTGATCAACTGCACCATGTTTGCCGATTGAACAAAGTGCTCTATGGTCTCCACCAAGTACCCTGCGCATGGTACCAAGCTCTTCGCACCTCCCTTATCTCGCTTGGTTTTGTGAATTCACTTGCAGATGCTTCACTCTTTGTCCTTAGAAGTGGGATCGATTACGTCTACATTCTTGTGTATGTGGACGACATTATCGTTACTGGAAGTAGTGAAGCTCTGCTCAATAGTGTGATCACCTCCCTTGGAAATCGTTTCTCACTGAAAGATCTCGGCCACCTCAAATATTTTCTTGGCGTTGAGGTCACATGGACATCGGGCAGACTCCATTTGATGCAGCGGAAATACATCCTCGACCTCCTACACAAAACAAACATGGCAGATGCAAAGCCGGTTGCTTCTCCGAGGTCACCAACACCACGTCTCTCCATTACCTCCGACATGAAGCTAACAGATGCACGTGAATACAGAACTGTACTCGGGAGCCTACGGTATCTGTCACTCACACGCCCTGATATTGCTTATGCAGACAATCGCCTCTCTCAATTTATGCATTCTCCAACGGATCTCCACTGGTCTGCTGCAAAGCGTGTGCTTCAGTACTTGGCTGGTACCTCAGATCATGGCATCCTCCTTCGTGCTAATACTCATATGCGTCTTCATGGCTACTCGGACGCCGACTGGGCAGGTGACACTGACGACTATGTATCCACAAATGGATATGTCATCTACCTAGGCGGTAATCCCATCTCTTGGTCCTCCAAAAAGCAGAATGGTGTCGCTCGCTCCTCAACTGAAGCTGAATATCGGGCTGTAGCGAATGCAGCTTCTGAGATCATCTGGATATGCTCTCTTTTCACTGAACTTGGCCTCACACTTCCACTTCCGCCTGCACTCTATTGTGATAATGTTGGGGCAACCTATCTTTATGCTAATCCGGTGTTCCACTCTCAAATGAAACACATTACCCTGGATTATCATTTCGTCCGCAACAACGTTCAAGCAGGAGCACTTCGTGTTACTCATGTCTCCACCAAAGACCAACTAGCGGACACACTCACGAAGCCTCTCCCCAGACCAAGATTCCTTGAACTAAACAACAAGATTGGCGTAACAAGAGTTCCTTCATCTTGAGGGGGAGTGTAGAGGATATTGTATTAGAGGATATACTTGTAATTAGTTAATCCCTAATGTATTCAGTAACTAGTATATATACTGTACAAACTCATCTAATGAATATCAATCATTACATTCTATATGTATAATTGTTTAAGAGAATAATTAATTGATCTTTAGATCTGTAGTTTTGATTAATGGTATTCATATGAATGTGGATAAAATTATTCAAGCTGGTTAATGGTTTTGATTCGTTTGAATTGAACACTCATAGATGTTGTTTTGTAGTGCTAGTTTCATAGATTTGTTCTAAAGGCGAGATATTTAATATTTGGTCCAAAATAAAAAATCATGACATGAAAACATTGTTACTTGAAAAATGTATTGTTATTATGATTGATAATGAAAAAGTCAGCAACTGGAATAATTGTATTTATATCTCTAAAAGTTCCATTATGTGAGATAATTTGTTTGTTGATGTAGGTGTTGAGAAATGACTATCATGACATTAACCTTTTAGCAAAGAGATTCGTCTCAAGATTCTCAACTATACCACGTCACCTTTCTCAGACAAAAACAGGTTATTAATCTGCACACTTTGTTCCTCTTTACACATATTCGCGGACAAAAGCTTTTGTTTTTATTGGTTTTTACTCGTACATTTGTTTCAGAAAATGAGACTGTTGAGAGGTTTAGGATTCCAAATCATCAGCTTAGTAGAAGGGATAGGTCAGTGCGGATGCTGGGTGAGACCATTGTAAGGATAATGGAAAGCGCCAAGTTCGGCAGGGTATGCAATGCTTTGAAATCCCTGCTGGTGCATGAACACAAAGTGAATCGTCGATTTGTTTGTTCAGTTCTTGAGATGGACATTGACATAAATGCCAAGATTAAGTTTTTTCAGCTGGGCTGGTTACAGAAGCAACTTTCAACATAACTACTCCACCTATACGGCCTTTATACACTGCCTTGAAGAAGCTAGGCTTGCGTTAAGGCCTGCAGAGAGTATGTATACACCACCCTGTTGGGATTATACTTTGAGTTAGGTAAGCTTGAGGAAGCTTCACATCTTCTCGAGCCTCAAGGAGATAAAACAAACAGGTTGCTCGCCAAGATTTTCTACTTACACGGAGCTTCTTAAGGGGTTTCTCAGAGTGGGGATGGTAGAAAGGGATATGGTTTGTATACCAACGTTCTTAGAGATGGGTTAAGCCCTGATCTGGTGTTCCTAAACAGGTTGATTAACATTTTAAGAAAAATATAGGTAAAAGAAACAGAGTAGAGAAAGCTCTGTTGCTTCTTGAGGAGATGGATG
>OVBB01002196.1:0-12016 GCA_900406415.1 Isatis lusitanica | reverse complement strand
AGAGAGAGAGAGAGAGAGAGAGAGAGAGAGAGAGAGAGAGGAGAGAGAGAGTGTGTGTGTGTGTTTGGTTGGAGAAGAAGAGGAAGAGAGAGAGAGAATTTTTCGTTGGAGAAGAAGAGGAAGAGAGAGAGTGTGACAAAAAGGAATATATTGGTTTTTGGAGTTTTTTTCTTTATTAAAGTGTTGAGGGCAAAAATGGAATTTTGTGAATCATAGCTTTTGTTTTCCTCCATAAATTTGTTCAAAAGTTACTAGGTGTCAAAAAGTTACCAAATGTGTAATTGTAAACTGAATAAGTTACCTCCTATGTAATTATCTCATAATTAGACTAATAAATTTGGGTTCAAAAGTCATTAATTAGAGTTTAAATTTTGGGTTTTAGGGTTTAGGTTTAAGGGAATGGAAAAAACATATGAAAATAAATGTATAATAGTTTTTTTTTCTTTTCAAGAAATGTCATTTTTGTCATTTTCATTATACTATGTTATTTTGATCACAAAAACATAAAAATGTGTCATTTTTTAGAATTGCCCTCTTCTGAATTAACTAAGATTTTTTATAGCATCTTCGTATAAAATAATAGTAACAGTTTTTTGTCGTTCCTTTTTGAATAAACATGTTTTCCTAGAAAAAAAAAGAAATACTATTGGACGTAAAAAGATAAGGAACAGTATTTTAAATTAAATAATAATTATGTGGCTGAGGAGAAGCGTTACGAGTTTTAGAAGACAACTCACTACAAGTTGTAGTCTACAACATAAGAGTTAAAAGACTGACACGTGAACGTGATGCTTAATATTCCATTACTAGTTGGAATCTCAGTCGTCCAAGACTCAAGAGTGACGAATCATTACTAGTTGGAATAATTTAAGCGTTAACTTAAATTAGACCGGAAAGTTAAACAGAAAAAATCGTCGGACCAATCCTGAATGCCGAGCTACTTGAATATTTCCCAAAGATTCTCGAAGATTCCTTGAAGTCGGTGGAAAAGGCGAAGACATAGATTCCCACATCGGCAATTTGGCTAGTCCAGGTTTAGGGTTGTGTAGTATAAATACATATCGATGTACAGCTTTTGGAACAAGCTCATAAGTTCTGCACTTTCATTCTTATCTTTCCTTTTTCTTATTTCTCCATTTTTTCGGAAATTTCCTAAATTCTTTCGTGAGGTTTCTCATTCCAGAACTTTTGGGACCTAATTATCAAATTCATTTTCGGAAAATACATTGTGTGAAATTTCGTTCCCACACTAATCCCATATCTTTCATATCAAAATTGCTTTTAAGCATGTTTTTAGTTTGATTGATTATGTCTTTGTTGCTTCCAAGAATGAGCATATCATCAACATATAAACATAACAAAATATACCCATGTGAGGTACTTTTGAAATAAAGACACTTATCACATTCTTTTTAAACAAAAAGAAATCAAAAATAAAACATATATCTTTTTTTTTTTTTTTCATCTGATTAAGAGCAAAACAGAGTACAAGATACAAATACAAAAGAAAACCAAAAGAAGAAGGAGGAAAGATCTAAGGACAAACAGAAGAGCACATCTCAGAAAGAAACAACTGATTTAGCCAAAAGGGATGATTAGAACCCACATAAGATTGCATCCAGCGACTAAAGGTAGCACTTCTAGCTATAAGATGGGCACCTCTGTTAGCAGACTTCCTTTCCAGAGAGATCTTCCAATCCAAAAAATTCCTACCTACTAGCTTAAACTCACCAACTTGTGAAGCAAAAGAGGGCCAAGCTATAGGTCTAAGAATAGCATCCTTCAACACATTAGCTTCAACCGCAAAAATAACTTTAGAAATATGATGAGAGACCATACTTTCCATGGCCCAGAGTAAACCTACGAACTGAGCATCCAACCATGAAACAATATTAGACATAGTTCTCCTGCTATGAAGCACAACACGACCTGAGAAATCTCGCAATACCCACGCCAGACCTCCCACTCGATGTCTTCTCGACCACACAGCTCCTATATTGCATTTGAACCAACCACGGGGAGGTGGATGCCAAACCTGCTGAGCTCTACTACTTCTATTCCAAAAATTATCAGTACTTGCACCAGAACCAAGAGCCAAATTCTGAGCAATAAACCACAAGTCCGCTTCGTCAGAGGCTTTTTTGACACATTCAGGTGCTGAGAAACTGCGACCCTCAAAGATGAGAGCGTTTCTGTTTTTCCAAATAAACCAAATGATCCAAGGGAATAGTCTTTTGAGCTCGACAGGAATGGCTCTATTCTTCTCTAAGGTAAGCAGATAATTAACATTAGCGTAAATAGAGAAAGAGTCAAAACCCATTTTTGGATGTGGAATATTCGACAAAGCCCAGACTTGACGAGAGAGAGCACAAGTAAACAAAAGGTGATTGACCGACTCTCCATCCTGACCACAAACCTGACAATATCCTTCCACTTTTACGCCTCTTGAACTCAGAAGATCATCTACCGGAATCGCTTGAGATACAACTTTCCATAAGAAAGTTTTCAATTTAGGAGGCGCTTTAATTTTCCAAATCCTTTCTTTTAAGCCATTCAAAGACGGTAACATTCGAGCATCCTGTAAAGCCTGCGTGTCCTTAAGATTAAAAGCTAAGGAATATCCAGAACTAACTGTATATCCTCCATTTTGAGTGAAACGCCACAGATGAGAGTCCTGCTCGGTGACCGACGGTTGGTTTCGAAGAAGATTTAGAATGTCGTTCCGGACAAAGTTTTGCTCAAGAGCAGATCGATTCCATCTACCCCTAACAGGATCTATTAACTCGGAAGCCATAAGATTTACATTGAAATATATGTTCCGTCTGTAAGGAGCTCGCATAAAACCATCCTCATCTTGTATCCAAGGATCAATCCAAACCTTGACTGTTGATCCATTTCCAACAGAGATTTTTAGCCCTCGAATAAGAAGCTCTCGACCAAAGCAAATGCTTCTCCAAGCATATGATGGTCTTCCACCAATAGCTGCGGAAAGAAAATCACCTGCTGGGAAGTACCTACTCTTAAGAACTTGAGACATTAGGCAGTCTGGAGAGTGGAGAATTCGCCAACCTTGTTTTGCTAGCAAAGCTTGATTGAAACATTCAAAATCTTTAAATCCAATTCCACCTTGAGACTTTGGTAAGCATAATTTCTCCCAGCTTAACCAATGTATTTTCTTTTTATGCTCCATGCTATTCCACCAGAAATCTCCCATAGCAGAGGCAAGATTCGCACAAACAGATTTAGGAAGCTTAAAAACAGACATTGCATAAACTGGAAGAGCGGAGATCACTGTTTTGAGGAGTACCTCCTTTCCACCTTGGGACAGCATTTTTGAGTACCAACCAGTAAGCCTGTTCGTAACGCGGTCTTTGATGAACTGAAATAGTTCCACCTTAGAACCTGAAAGACACTCTGGAAGTCCCAAATATTTGGCGTTTCCACCTTGCGCCTCAATGAGCATAATCTCTCGCACTTTCCTTTGGTCAAGCGAGTTAACATTCACACCAAAAGAAATGGACGATTTTGCAAGATTTATCATTTGACCAGTGGCAGCAGCATAAGTATTAAGAATTCCTTGAAGAGCCACAGCTTGATTTTCAGAAGCCTTACATAGAAATAAGCTGTCATCCGCATAAAGAAGATGGTTAACCGCTGGACCAGAGGATGAGAATTGGAAACCAGAAATTGATCCATTCACTTGCGCTTTCTGGAGAAGATGAGTAAGACCCTCCGCACAAAGAACAAATAAAAAAGGTGACATCGGGTCTCCTTGACGTAAACCACGTTGAGGAGTGATCAGACCATGAGGTTGGTTATTGATCAAAACTGAGTAAGTCACAGACGTAACACAGTACATGATCCAATTCACCCACTTGATATGAAAACCCATCGCAACTAACACTGATCGCAAATACGCCCATTCCACCTTGTCGTAAGCCTTCGACATATCAGTTTTTACAACCATACCTTCTTGAGAAATAACCGGATGAGTATGGAGAGCATGAATCATCTCGTGAGCAATAATAATATTATCAGAGATGATTCTGTCTGCAACAAAAGCCGATTGGTTAACCGAAACAAGAGAGGACATCCACGGCTGCAATCTCTGGACTAAAATCTTCGAAACGACCTTGTAAATAACAGAACAAAGACTTATAGGTCTTAAGTCCGACATCTTCGAAGGATTGGGGATTTTGGGAAGGAGACACAAATGTGTAAAATTCCACTCTTGAGGAAAAGAACCTGATTCAAAGAAGGCCTGAACTTCTGCAACTACCTGATGCTCCACCAAATCCCAAAATTTCTGAAAGAATAAACCAGTGAGACCATCTGGTCCTGGAGCACTTGAAGCTTTAATGGAAAAAACCGCTTCTTTAACTTCTTGGCGAGAAACAGGTTTAATCAGCTGCTCATTTATCTGATTGGAGACTGTAGGTCTAAAGTCGTTAAACCAATTAGAAAGATTAGCAGGATTTCCAGAAGTAAAAAGCTTAGAGAAGTACTCCACTGCTACCTCACCTTTAGCCGCTTCAGAGAAATGCTCAATATTGAGGTCATCAATAAGCATATCTATAGAGTTTGAGGATCTTCTTTCATTTACCGAATTATGAAAAAACCGAGAGTTTGTATCTCCAGCCTGAAGCCACTTATCTTTACATTTTTGTCTCCAAAAGAGTTCCTCATCTCTGTAAGCTTTAACCAATTCTTCCCTGAGAAAACGCTGATGTAAAAAGGAGGGACACTGAGCCGACTGATCATACTCTAAAGCTGCTTCCAACTGAGAAATTCTATCTCGAGCATTAAGGTTAGAACGTTTTTTCCACTTACTAAGATGACGACGAACGTTCCTACTCCGCTCAGAGACTGAAAAGCGATGGCCATGGTTCAGGTTCCAAGCTTCCTTGATAATATTCAAAATCTCCGGATAATCTAAAAATCTTTGATCAAACCGAAAAGATCCCCTATACACCTCATGAGAGTCGACCAAATTAACCAACACCGGTCTATGATCAGAACCTCTTTTATCTAGGAAGGTTTGATTAGAAGCAGGGAAAAGATGATACCATTCGGGATTACCAAAACACCGATCTAACCGGGATTGAATCCAGAGGTTGTGGCGCATCCCACCCCAAGTGAAACCGTTGCCCTGACTTGGAAGCTCCTCTAAATGATTTGCAGCAACCATGTTTGCAAAAGGTAAAAAGGAATCTTCATGCCGCGAAGGGCCACCAACCTTTTCACCATTATGCAAAATGTCATTAAAATCACCAAAAACACACCAAGGTTCTGTTCTATTTCTTCCAATTCTAGAAAGTCTTTCCCAGAAACGAGGTCTTTCCATAACATTAGGGGGACCATAAACACAAGAGATGAAAAAAGACATCGCATTATATTGAACCAACATATCTACAAGGTGCTTATTTACAAACTTCAAGTCCACTTTAACTGACTTCTTCCAAAAAACAGCTAAACCTCCACTCCTGCCTATCGGATCTACAGTATAAACACGGTCATACCCTAACCAAACTTGGAGGTCTACCAAAACATTCCTATTATGCATAGTTTCCATAAGATATAAAACCTCCGGAAAATACTTTTTACGGAATTCCCGGAGGCGCTGAATTGTCAGGTCGTGGGGCAGACCCAGTCCCCGACAATTCCAACACAAAAGGCTCATTAATGAGTCGGCGATCCCTTCTCCGGGATCACCCTAGATTTGGTGCGCTTAGCGCCATTTGAAACCTCCTTAATACCCGCTGCATTCTTCCTTTTAGCTCCAGTCATAGCAGCACCCTGACCTTCACCATAGAGATCCGTTAAAATGTTACCCGTCATATTTATTTGTTGTTTCCTACGCCGTATTTGAGGCCTTCTTCTTTGTTTAGCAGATTTAAGCATGACCCCGGAAGGATTAGCCAGCCCAAGACTAGATCCATAAACCGTAGAGTCAATGCCTATCATGCTGCTTTTACTTGAAGTAGGAGAATCTAAACTAAAAGCTTTCCTGCCCGAGGTAGAGTCCTTGACTGAATCAAACATATTTGACTTAAGACCCAAACGATCAAAAATAGATTTACCCTTTCCACGCACGTCAGAGATTGATCTTCGTAATGCAATACGTTCCTGGAAAGATATAGGCTCAACAGCATTGAAGGAGCTAGCCAACAATTTCTCCGCAGGGCGCACATCTCCAGTCCTATCAGACGACACAGCATTTAGATCAAAGTCAAATACGATACCTTTACCCTTGTCCACATCCTTGGTAAATCTTGGGGGATCTTCCATTTGTAGAACAGTTTTCCGTGTAATAGGATCCTTTTCTGCTTCTGCAACAGATGCCCGAACTCTAGCAATACAAACTGGTTTGTCCACCTCATTAGCCATAAGCAAATATCTTCGCATTTCCTCAAGAACCTCTGGAGCAATCTTCGGTCGTCCTGTATGTTTGTCAACCCTTACTTGATCTTCTGAGAGGACACCAAACAGCGGATCATCCGAAGCTAAAACATTACTGGGAGCTGGAGCTTGAGTCGAATGTTGAGGAGTAGGAGATCGCATACCATCAGTTTGCCGCCTTGCTGCTACCGGACAGACGTCTTGAGAGTGATTAAGTCTTTGACAAACATAACACCTCCGCTTCATTCTTTCATAGTGAAAGGAGATTTCCACTGATTCACCAGATTGAAGAGTAATCACTTTCGATTTTCTGAGAGGCTTGGAAACATCAAATTTAACTTTCACCCGGACATAAGGCCTACTTTGAACAGCTGCTGGATCAAAAGCAACTTCCAGAACCGGACCAATAATTTCTCCTAATAACATAAGAGCTGGCTCAGTGTAATAATTGATCGGCACATTTCGCATTTGAATCCAAAGAGGAATATATTGAAGATAATCAGAAGGAGGATATTCAACCCAGCGTTCAAGAACAATTGCCCAATCCTTAAAGGTGTGAGCTCCTTTTCCTAAAATGTCTTCTAGATCAGCTTCCCTATCAAAGATAAACTGGAATCGTTCCATAGATAGAGCAATACCCCTGATTCTGCCTTCTTTTTGCCAGATGCGAGGAAGATCATGAACCAAATTCGAAATCTTCTGAACCTCTGGGTTCAAAATCCGACCCACAAGGCTTCTGGAATTTCTCTCTATAGACTTGAACTGGGGCAGATCCGGCATGACGAAAGGTTCATCTGCATCATCTAAGGAGAGATTCATCATAGCCTTATCCATAGCAAACGACATCGTGACGAGATTGAAGAAAGATTAAAATTTCCAGAAGCACCGTGAGAACCACCGTGAAAACCTAGAACAAGCACACCAACACGACTGTAATACACCTGTGAGCAACTAAACCGCCACGCGTCGTCTCAATTCCTAAACGAAGCAAAGCCTCTTTTTAAGAAGGAGAGTCCTAAGCCCAAACTAAGGGGAAATCTAAGTACCACTCCGAAACCAACTATTAAATAAAACATATATCTTAAAATTGATCTTTTAAACCAAATATAAAATATAAAACCACAGATCAAATCGTAGATGATGGTGATACTAAATAAAATATGGTAAATAATTAGCACTAATCAACTCTCAAAAAACTATATTATCTATTCGAAAGTCCAAATTAAATTATTTACACAGTAAATATAATCAATTCATTACATCATTCTGAATAAAATCCAATCGCATTTTTGTCAACCAAAGAAAATTTACAACAAACTCAAAAAACAACAAAATCCCAATAACCCAGAATTCGAATTAATTACATTTGACAACCACTCACCAACTAACATATAATAAAATTGTGATAATCAAGCAGCGATTTATATAGTCTCAAACTCTGTGTTCCATGGAAGGACCAAACATATTAAGGTTGATTGTCATAAAGTAAGGGAGGAGATGAAGCTTGGAGTTATCCTACCGTGTTATACCGAAAGCTCAGACTAACTCGCTGATATCTTTACTAAAGACGCCAATCTTAAGACACGGGAGTTTGTCCATGAAAAGCTCGGAATACCTGATCTCTCTAGGCCATGATCTCCTAAGCTATAAGTTCTACACTCTTTTTCCTTGAGTTTAGTTTTTATCCCATGAAGTTTTTCTAAACTTAGGTTTTTGATGAGATAGAACTTGATGCTTCCAAGCTCAACCTTCAGCCTTCTTGTGGTTAAGCTTGAGGGAGAGTTTTAACTTGATCAAGATTGTGTATGGTGATCATAGCCTTCCTTGCTACACACGCCAAGCAACAAGAAGATGTCTTGGTCTTCTAGAAGCTGCGAATATTAACGTTAGAGAGGAAAGCTTTGTTAACGTTGGGGAAGGTTACATGAGCTGATCACATGTTATGTTAAGATGTTTCACATGTGTACTTAAGGCTTAGAGCCGTTTAGGATAGGTCACTATCGTGACATAAGCTGTACTTGAATATCTTTATTAGTTTATTCTTTATGTATAGTCTATATATTGTAACCATGAACCAAAATAAGTAAGAAAATCATTTCTTCATACTCTGTCTCTCTAAACTCGTGCAGTACTATAATCTTTGAATCTCTATTCTCAGTTATAATTCCGCATTTCCTATTCACAAACTCTCAATTGTTAGAACCGCGGCTTAAAAGAAGAAGTTCTTTTACTAGCTTAGTTGATTGCTCTGTTTTCTAAACTACCCCTTTGATCATTCTTACTATTAAATCTTTTTGATTAACTATCTTCAGATTAAGTGGATTCAACCATTTCCTTTTTTCTATTTGGTAGGTCTCAAAGCCTCTCTGTTATGGATTAATAAGAACCGGTTACTACATCGTTGTAACTGTTGACTGGAAAGCACTGAGTGCAAATCATTAACCCACTAGTGTCTTAAGCTATTGTTTGTGTACTACGTTTGTGTTGATTTACCATTGACCATTTACTAGACTCATAATTGCTTAAGCAAGTATAATTAGTTTCGTTGGTTTGATTTGTGGGTGGTTTTGGGCATTTAGACCCTCAAGTTACAGCTGTGTGGTTAATATAGAGAGATTCGAAAAGGGTAATGCGAAAAAATTATCCAAATATTAGATAAACCAAGTTTTTCTTTGTATATTATTTGGAACATCACAAAACATAAAACAACATAAAGTTATAATCCCAAAGAAGTCCATAAAGACAAAAAGTACGAATCAGAAGGGATGGTCAAACGAATCACACCGTCCATGGCGGTGTACTTGATCGAAGGTTTCAGACCTTCGAACTTAGCCACGTCACCAGAGTAACGACGGCCACAGTCACCACCGTCCCCAAACACACTCACTCTCCCTTTGTTGACGTCGACACGGAATTTATCTTTGGGAACACCTGGCATGTCTACACGCACGAATAGGCTGCCGTTTTGGAGCAGCTTCGCCTCATAAGCCACATCCGATCCTTGGGTCACGCATGGGTGTCGCTCCAGTGCCCTACCCGTTAACGTCGAGTCTGCGCAAGTTAACATCAGTTCCTCTTCTAAAGAGTCAAACTCATTACTACTACACATACATCTATCTCATGAAAATAATTAACAAGCAGAAGGGGAAAATATGTAAATACCATATTCATCCCGGGACCATTCAAAACTCGGAGGACACACGGTACAGCAATCTACAGAGAGAAAGAAAACAATTAATTAAGCAAAATATATCGAAAAGTATAAATCATAATGAATATTATTACTGACTTCCAAGTTTGGGGTCGGGGGTCGTGTAGAGGACAAGCCTGAGAACACCGTTGGACATACGTGAGGTAAAGCTGGAGATCTCGCAGCAACTGCAGAAGAGAGATGTAGCGGCCTCGTAGCGGCGAGGAGAGTCGTATTCCCCCACCTTTGGTGCGTCGGCGATGATAGACATAGCTTTCTTCGTCTGGTCAATTTTAACCCTCACGCCGTCTTCTGGAACACCGGGAAGGTCAATCCGAAAGTACATGTCCCCCCCGTCACTCACCTTCAAGTGTATGAAATCTTTTGGTCCCTCAACTAGAAATTCGTTGTTGATGGCGTAAAACCCAACTGCTCCGTACATGCATCATCACCATCAGCGACCGATTTTGAGGAAAATTTAATAAAAAGGAAAATCTGGAATGGTTTGAGAAAGATCTTACGCCGAGATTGATGGACACCACGAAGAGGGACGACCATGATTAACGACGGAGATAAGATTTCTATAAGCTTTTGGAGGAGGATCTAATTAGGATCGGGATCCCTTTTAGAGGTTGGGAACAAATCTCTTAAATAAGGCGAGAGCGCCTGCACAAGGTATGAACTAGGTTTGTGATAAGCNGGAGATAAGATTTCTATAAGCTTTTGGAGGAGGATCTAATTAGGATCGGGATTGATTTTAGAGGTTGGGAACAAATCTCTTAAATAAGGCGAGAGCGCCTGCACAAGGTATGAAGTAGGTTTGTGATAAGCGGTCGGACTTTTGCTATTGGGCCTTCTTTGCGATAGAACGATCGCCGTTGGATCTTCGAGTTTGAATAAGACGATAGTCGTCGGATGTTTGAATGTAAATTACTCTTTTGCCATTAATGAACTTTGTTGGAAAAAAGCTATTTGTGACTTTTTGGGTTTTATTTGAGAATGAACGATCTCCGTTGGATTTACGGGTTTGTATTAAACGATAGCCGTCGGATGGGCTGCTGACACGAGATTTATCGGGGTTAGGTTAAATGGAATTCTCTTAGAGAAATTGCGGTCTATATACCATTCAATAGTTGTAATTTGCGACTTGGTCATCTGTACTGTACCTTAAATCATATTCCTGTCTTGCCCCTACTCACAACGACAGTAGGTTTGCAGAAATAGGATCCTCTAAGATTTTCTTGTCCTATGCATTTATCACAGTTTAGGAAAAATGAGTTTTATTAATTATCATCATCATCTTACCTTTTCGACGTCTCTCTTAAATTATAGAGGAGATGGTTCTCTTTAAAACAAAAATATTATTCACTTGTGCCAATTGGAATCGGTGAGTCTAGTTCCGGTCATCAGTAAGGCTCGTAATCGGTCAAGACAGGTAATTTCTGTAAACCTGTAATCTATTTATAGAAAACTCTTTCTGTGCATCTAGATCTGAACAACCAAAACCCGCAGATGTCCGAACTCAGCTTACCTAATCGAATGTCGCCGCCGGACAAGAACCGGGAGATGAATGGTTAAATTGCTATCACAAAGCGAAAAGAATCGACACCATTATGCATGCTTTGGAACCGGAAGAGGTAGAGCACATAAGTCTCTCTCTCCTAAGAAATGACGAATACCTATATCCTCCCGTGGCAAACAGTTTGCAAAAACGCCTTCGGTCACCGCACATGCCGATCTGGGTGGAAATGACAAAGTGAGAGCCGCCGACTCTTATCCGCTACACATTTAAATAACTGTGTAACATGTTTTTGCCTTCGGTCACCGCACACGCCAATCTGGGTGGAAATGAGAAAGTGGCCGACTCTTATCCACTACATATTTAAATAACCGTGTAACATTTTTTTGGTTTCCCCACCATGTTTACTTACTGTCTAACTTCATCATTTACCTGCTACCTTCGACCGTTTCTTGCAGGATAACGAGCAAGCGGCGTCTCTTTCGGAAATTGGTGTGAGAACCCGGTGTTATTATCCCGTCTGTAAACACATAAGTCTCTCTCCTAAACACATGAGATGATTGGTAGTCAGAGTTTGTCTGGTTTCGATACGGAATAGATTTCGTTAGGGATAAACCAGTAAACTCCTACCCATATCCTGCACAGTGAAAACGGTTTTTTTTATGGCCTTACCCAAATTGCAAATAAAATCTTCTTTTGGTATATACAGCCAATTCCCCCATTCTCTTAAATATTTAACCCTCGAAAATATTTAAAAAAAGGCAAACGGATTTTCTATATTCTGTTTTTGGTGGAAAATGGGGTAAAGTGCCTATTTCAACCTGAACAATTGCTGTCGTGCGTTTTTGTACCTGAACTTTAGTACAGTGCCAATTCCAACCCGAACTAATGTTTTTTTTCAAAAAAAC
>OVBB01002194.1:0-12027 GCA_900406415.1 Isatis lusitanica | reverse complement strand
CCTCATTCACACGAAACCCCAAATGACTTCCCGGTAGGTTACCCATCATTTGACTATTCCAGATCAAGCACACTTAACTCTGGAGTTCTCTCCAGATGTGTGACCGAAAATGTAAGTGCACTTTAGTGACACCACCATATACCATAAATCGAAATGTTACATAAGTTTTCATTTTATGCGTTGTAACAGGGAAGCACAATTAGCTAAAGAAGATTTCGCTATGCATAAGGGGACTGTGATGATTCTTTTGATACATTCTTTTATATTTTTACATACTTAAGTTCAAAATATCAAAAATACTACTTCTAAAATAATAAATCAACCTGAAAAAATCTGACATTGTATATTAAAAGTTATAAAAAACGTGTAAACACCAATAATATCATGTATAACTCAAAACCATGCTTCAGCCATTGACATCCGTGTCTAGATCCTTTTAGTCAGGTCCAGTCTAATATAATATTCTGCACAAAATAAACTAATTTTGTTTCTGCGCATTTATAACCATAAATGTTTTAAAAAATCAAAAAATTAAGAACAAAAGATTAACTCTAACCTAGAAGTTGTATCCTTAACCTCTTTCCATAAGACAAATTTACAAACCTGATGCCCTTTACAAATCTAATATATTGGAACTTAAAACACTTACTTGTTGGGTTTTAGCTATGAAATTCATAAAAATTATTTTAAAATCCCTCTTTTCAATTTTTATATATCTGTTCTTTTTTGTTGGCTTGCTCATTTTCTTAAACCAATAATGCATTCTGTTAATTAAAGTTTAAACCATTTTTAGCTACAATCATTACTTTACATATAAAATCTCTAAAAACTAAACAAAAAGCAAATAGATACAATCCTAACCAATACAAAAAGGTTACCGTTATTAATTATTAAAAATAATACACTCCCTCTGTTTCATATAGAGTGTCATTCTACTATTTTCACACATATTAAGAAAATTATTAAAATATCTGTTATACCTTTAATTGATACACTAAACAACTTTCTCTTTTTAATTAATACACATATGTTAGAACATTAAAACTGAATTTTTATTAACAAAAGTGCATTGGAAGCACAAAATGACACTCTTTATAAAACAAAAATAAAACTCTAAAATGACACCCTTCATGAAACGGAAGAAATATTGATTTTAGCAACTAACCAAACAAAAAATATCAAGATATCATAAAAATTTAATGTTTCTCATTATTGTTGGATCATATCTTTCTTTAATGTCTTTTTAAAATTTTTAATATTTTTATAATTTAAAAAGACAAATAATTGTAAAATAACTCAAGTACATGAATATTTTTTTTATAAATTAGAATATATGGCCAATAACTTACTTTTATCAAACAAAAAAAAACTTAACAAAATCATATATTAGACTTCTTAAGTCTTTTCTTACTACATAATTTCCAATATACAAATCATGTCTACGAAGAATATGTTTTTCCCCTTTTTCAGTATTTGGATTGTGAATTTCTACACATATGTTTTCTTGTAATATGCCTAATTTTCCAGACATGAACAAATGTTTGTCAACATCGATGGATATTCCAGGATGCTTTGTAGATGCCACTTAAATATATTATGACCGGCAAATTTTGTAACATAGTTTCTGCTTGTTGTAAAGCTTTTTTAGATGCTGAAGCTAACTGTATGCTAAAACTTCTATTGAAATCATTTTTTTCCTCCTACGTTAATGCAACAATGCTCCCAAATTGTTGATCCTCCAACCACAAAGTAAGATTGAGTAGTAGCCATGTAAAAGTTCATATTCTAAATGAGTAAAAGAAGAAGAAAAACTGTTATCTGATAATTATTATGTTTCTTACTTCTATTTCAGTCAATTGCAAAAACATTTAGCATTATAAATAATAATATCTAATATTATTTGAATTAACATCTCTCTTTTTTCCTCTGACCTCTCTCTAGAAACTTCAATCTTTTAAGTGTTTCCGTTTTACTGGCGGCGGTCTGGTCTTTGTTTATTTTTATTTTGGATCGGTTAATAAATTCTGCTTGTCGGATCTTTTGTCTTTTATCTCCGAGTAGTTCGGTTTTGTTTCCGGCACGGTCCGACTCTTTTCTCTCCCCTTGTAGGAGTCTTCTTTTAGTTGTTTTGGGTCCTTTCTTTGCAGTTTCAGAATTGGTTTCCAATAATGGAAACTAATGTCGGGTGTGAAAATAGAGGTTTATGAAATCAACAAATGCTTGATTCCTTGCAGGAAAGGATAAATCCTCATCCCCTTATAGACGTAGTCAGCTACGGATGATGGTACCTCTTCTTTGTTTGTGAATCGTGATGATTGGAAAATGATGGCTAGTGAAGACAGACTCAGGAGAGCTTGTTTTGAGACTGGATCTACCTTCTTCCCTTGTCATCTTTTCTAGAGTTTTATCTTTTGTTAATTTCTGGATCTATATTTTATCACTCTCGGGTGTTGTGCAAAGAAAGTGATAATGGTGTTTCAGAAAAATAGCTGACTCTAGAGAAATTTGATTCGAAAATTTGAATTTGCTCGGAGGTCAGTTATGGTGGAATGGTGGTAACGAGCTGAGTTAATGGCGAGTCAAGGACGAGTCGAAGACAAGTTTCATGAACTTTCCACCTCCAACCTGCGCGGAACACGTGGTCCATTTTAAGCTATAGTGTTTTTAGTAATCTTATCTTATGTTGTTGGACCTATATTGGGCATTTTGTATGTTGGTTTTTCTGAATCACCATTGTATCTTGCCCAATTGGACTTTAAATGAATGAATGTGTTGACAAAAAAAAAAAGAATAATAGAATGACCATCATTTTAAAAAATGTCCACTATTAAAATATAAAAGGACAAATGATTCGTTCATCAACCAAATGCACTGATCTGATTCTTTCATATAGTTGTGTAAACTTTTTCTTTTCTTTTTTTTGACATCGAAAATCAATGAGAGTAACACTAAGCTGACGCAAGTAAATTAGGTGGAGCACCTAACCACTGCGGAACCAGCCGGCCGACGAACGAGAATGGCGTTTCCTGGTGTCGAGCACCTTTTGCAAGAAAATCAGCCCGAGTATTGCTATATCGCGGAATGTGAGAGATCGAGAACTTTATAAACTATTGCCACATCAAGTGGAACTCTTCTAACTCTGATTCAACAGCAGGCGATTCTTCGTCCCCGTCAAGAAGTTTGATCATTTGCAAGCAATCTGTTTCGAAAGGCATCTCTCGGCGGCCATGATGGAGAAGGACCTTCAATGTCCAAATTAATCCTTCTATTTCGGCATGTAAGGGAGATCTGTTGTTTGTCCTTGCTTCCATACCAGTTAGGATAGGCTTGGTACCTTGTAAGACGATGAATCCAAAGCCCACCATCTTTGCATCATGACTCCATGATGCGTCTACCTGGCAGTGTACGGAGGAATTTGTGGCTAAGCTAGTCTCCGTCGACATAGCAGTTTGCTCTGGGGTGGCGTCTATCGTTCCTTCTGCTTCTTCCATCACTTGCACTAACTTCCATGCTTCTTCTTCACTTTGCGCGAGTTGTACACTGTCCAGAGGTGAGATGTCCTTGCCGTTAAAAACTTTCTCATTCCGCGCTTTCCAGATGTACCACATGAGCCAAGGGAAGCAGAAGAACACCGCCCTCGATGGACTACTTCCTTTAACTTCCTTAAGGAGGTGGTCAAAGTTCGAGTATAAGGAACTACACGGGAATTGTCCCGGAGGTGAAGGGATAGACGATAGAGTCCAACATTGCATCGCTGGTGGACATTCAAAGAGGAGATGAGTAATCGTTTCGTCCTCTGCCCTGCAACGCGGACATCGTCTACCGTTACCACAATGGCGATCCGTAAGTCTGCTTGTCGTTGCTACGCAACCCGACAAGGCTTGCCAAAGGTAAGTGCTTGATCTTTCTTGTAAATTTAATTTTCCAGACCTGAGCTTTTAAACCTTTTGTACTCGGTTTCATACATGAAGGCTGTAGATAGTTTCTTCTCATGTGGACGGCTGTCTCGTAACCCGTTCGTAGTGAATATTGCCCAGATTTTGCAAGGTCCCAGCATACATTATCCCGTCCATTCGTTACGCTTGGTTTGATACGAAGGATGTGGGGAATATCTTCCTCCACAATAAACGCTTGTAACAGCTCAAAATTCCAGGATTTTTGTTTCATGATTTATTAAATGGTGAACCTTTAAATCCGGGTCGCGGTAGCATCTGGAGTCTTTAGCTAGTCTAGCCGAGGAGATGGGGGATCCAATTGTCGCTCCAGACGCTAGTATCCGCCCCATTACCTATCGTTCTTCGCAGGCCTTGTCCTATAATTTCTTTCGCTGACATTATGCTTCGCCACGCAAAGGAGGGAGCATTCGCGGTCCCCGTCTCCATTGGATTAGATTTCCGGTAATACCGTCTTTTGAGGACACGTGCTAGTAAAGAATCTGGATATCTCATCAATCTCCAAAGCTGCTTTCCCAAAAGAGCGAGATTAAAATCTCAAAGATCTTTGAAACCGAGTCCCCCCTCCTCTTGGGATTGGCACAGACTTTTCCATGCAATTCAGTGGATTCCGCGGTTATTGTTTCGGGGGCTCCACCAGTATCTCGCTATCGCGCTTGTCAACTTATCTATAACCTCTTTTGGGAGTAAGAAACATGACATAACATATGTCGGAATAGCTTGGGCCACAGATTTAATCTGGACTTCTTTTCCACCTTTGGATAAAAGCTTCACGGACCAAAGGTTAATTCTCTTATTGAGGCGATCCTGGATATATGCAAACACTTGCTTCTTGGAGCCGCTGATCTTCTCCGGGATGCCTAGGTACATTCCCATTCCACCCTCCTTCGTGATGCCCACTGCCTGTTTAATGCTCATCTTTGTTTCATCCGGTACTTCAGCTCCAAACATAATAGATGACTTTTCCTTGTTTAGTAGTTGACCCGATACAGATTCGTACCGATTGATAATCCTTATCATTTCCTGACACTGGGAAACTTCTGCTTTACAGAAAAATAAGCTATCGGCCGCAAATTGGAGGTTGGAGACTGGAGGGCTGGCTCTGGCAATTTTACTCATACGATTCGTTTCTCACATTCCACACCCTTTATCTGCAAAACCAATACCTCTGTACAGAGAATGAAGAGGAATGGCGACAGCGGATCACCTTGTCTGAGTCCTCGTCCCGGCGAGATTTTCCCTTTTGCTTCACCATTGATAAGCACTTTGTAGGATACAGTGGAAATACATTTCATAATCCACCGAATCCATATCTCATCGAATCCCATTTTTCACATTGCTTTTTCTATGAATCTCCATTCAACTTTGTCGTATGCTTTGCTCATATCTGCAGCTTGGATTCGTTTGTCGTGCGTGGAAGATCTCTTGCGCCACAAGGATGTTGTCTGTGATCAATCTACGAGCCATAAAGGCCGATTGGGTCTCCGATATAAGGTTAGGGAGGATTCGTCGTAATCTTCTCGACAGGATCTTGGATATGACTTTATAACTGACATTGCAGAGGCTTATCGGCCGAAATTCAGCCATGGTAGTCGGTCTATCAGTCTTCGAAATTAAGCAGATGTTGGTCTCGTTCAAGCGCACATCCAAGTCTCCGGAGGTTAAGAACCTTTTTACTGTTTTGATAAGGTCCTTCGAAATGATAGACCAGTATCTTTGATAGAACAGGCTCGTCATGCCATCCGGCCCCGGTGCTTTATCTGGTCTGATCGCAAAGATCGCTTCTTTAATGTCCAGGTCTGTTGGAGTGCGTATTAAGGCTCGATTCATCTCTGTTGTGACTGACGCGGTCATAAACCGGAAAATTCCATCATCTTCGCCTGGATTAGATGATGAAAAGAGATCTTGAAAGTACTCTGTTGCGACCTTTTCTATCTCCTCCGGTCTCTCTACCCAGGAATTGTGGCGGTTTTTGAGTTTTATAATTCGGTTACAAGCTCGTCTTTGCTTTATGGAAGCATGGAAAAACCTTGTATTTCGATCACCCTCCCTTAGACATTTAATCCGGCGTTTTTGCTTCCAATAAAGCTCATCCTCTCTATATGAGTCACATATACGCCACTTCAGCACTAGCTACTCTTCACTCGACACATTATCGTCCCCTTGAACTTGATCGATGAGTTTCTTTATGTCTTCAATAAGCTTTGCGTTGTTGGATGGGTTGTTTCTTTTCCATCTTAAGATCGATTTGCGGCACTGGCTTACTTGATCATGAAGAGACCATCGACCCGCTCTAAGCTCACCCGTCCAGCCCGCAATTATAGCATCTACGAAACCATCTTTGCCAATCCAGCGGTTATCAAACTTGAAGTTTTTTTTTTATTCTCGACTCAATCGATTTTAATACGGACCAGGACTGGTCTATGATCCGAACCCCAACAAAGAAGATACTCCACCTCTGTGTGGGAAAAACTATGATGCCAATCCTCATTTCCTACTGCGCGGTCAAGACGACATTGTATCCTACCAGACCTTCTCCTATACGCCCATGAGAAGATATTCCCCTTGCACGGAAATTCTAACATACCAAAATTCGCTAACATAGTTTTAAACGGTATAAAGGATGCTTCAGATCGCCGATGTCCGCCTTTCTTCTCGTTGTTGCTGGTAATTTCCTTAAAGTCGCCTACCGTTAGCCACGCACCAGATCTATTTAGACTCATTCTCGTGAGCCTTTCCCAAACTTGTTCTCGGTGATCAACCACCGGACCACCGTACACAAAGATAATAAGGACTCTGTGTCCTTCAATGAAAGCTTCGATGTCTATCATACGGTTGTTCGAAAACTTGATCTGGACATCTGAAGAAGAATAATAAAAAGAGTGAGTCCTCCGCTTCTCCCAACGGGATCCACAGTGAACAAATAATCATAACCAAACTCAACTTAAAAGTCTTGCAAAAAGGAAAAAATGTTTTTTGTTTCAGAAAGAAAAAGAAAACTAGGAGAGAAACAACGATGCAATTCTTGCAGATGTTTCGTGGTCAAGTAGGCTCCGGTCCCTTGACAATTCCAAGCGATGGCGTTCATATTTGGGTGATGGGTGGTTTCTGGGACACCACCGAACCTGAGAGAGATGAGATTTTCGCACTTGAAGATGATGGGAACACCTCCGTACGAGGGAACTTTGTAACAGCCTTCTTTACGGACGGGGCAGGACCAGAGCGGGAGTTGGAGATCTTCTTCTTTGGGGAAGCTTTAACACGTAGAGGAAACAGTTTCCGAGATGCTTTCGCACCACTAAACTCTGGATTCCGTGCTCCTTTCTTCTTTTCCGTAGCATCAAGAGTCCTGTTCGCTAATGAGGATTTTTTATAGCGGGAAGAGGTGTGCCCACTCACTGTTACAATCATCTTTGGCGGGGAGGTGGAAGCTCCGGCTCTGTTTTGTCCTTTGTATGGTTGGATTTGAGGTTCCTTTCCACCGTTCCGTTCAAGGTCTGATTATCCTCTTGAAGCTGGGAGATAGCCTCTATTATATCTTCTCCAACAAGCAGATCCGCCTCCAAATCCTCACTTAAGAGGTCATCGTTGTCAATCAACTTTTCATCCATGTCAAGACCCTCGTATCGCGCTGCTAGCTTTGCCATCTCCTCCTCAGACGGTAATTCCACGTTCCCTCATTTGTGTTTCCGAGTACCAAGGAGGTACTTACATTATGTTTGTCCACGGCCCTAGCCGCATTTGTTGTAGCAGTAATCTCATTGTCATCACAATTCGCAGTTGGTATTATCTCTCCAGGTTCCAAGACAGGAGAAGCAAGGATCTCACCAGAGGTTGGTGTAAAGGCATCAGTATGGTGTAATTCCCTGCGTGATGTACCGGAGTACTCTGTATCCTGGGCCTTGCCCTTCAGGCACGGATACGACCTTCCTCGAGATCCACAACATGTTCATTGAGGTGATGGGAGGACTGCTCCTTGCGAATAGGTCTCCATTCCATTGTTATCTTTGAGGATTGGTAACCATGGTTTATATTAATGTCTCGGTTGTATCCGAAGGAGCGCTCCTTTTTCCGCCGATCTTCATAAACATCCGTGATTGTTTTTTGATAATCGATTGATCGCTGAGGTTGGTTTGAAGTGGTCGAAGGAGCTTTTGCATGAGACTTGTCTTGATCCTCTCTTCTTTCAAATACACGGTCCACCGTTTTTAAATCCGGTGTTTTCTTCCTCCAATAGCTTCCGGAGCCTTCATTATCTTTGTAATCTTTTCTCTGAT
Source organism: Isatis lusitanica (assembly GCA_900406415.1). NCBI lineage: Eukaryota > Viridiplantae > Streptophyta > Magnoliopsida > Brassicales > Brassicaceae > Isatis > Isatis lusitanica. Next base: position 3,797 of record OVBB01002194.1, on the reverse strand, counting down.
CCGGATACCGATACAGTCTATCCCTTTCTGCGTATGGGTGTGATGAAGCCACGACCGGAGACCTAACCGAAGACTCACCCGAAACCGACTTGGAGGTTACCGTGCCGGTCATGAAGAACACACCGCGGACTCGATCCGGAACAAGGAACCTACGAGAGGAATTCAACCAACACATTGAAGGTTTGATCATTCTTCTAGAACACGAAGAACTCAAAGGAAGACTGCTCAACAGGGAGATACTTGAAGAAATCCCAACCGGACCGCTTGAGGAACTCCACGCAGAACTTGACCCGACCTTGGAGCTACACGGACCAACGGCCAACTACCGAGCCACAGCCTTCTTGCCGGTCCTTCAAGGCAATGCGACAACGCATGTGTTCAGGATATCAAGCTTGACGCCAGGAGAGGAAACAACAATCAACGACCTAGGACAACTGGTCACGGACCTTCCACCCAATGGCCAGCCACCCGGGTTCAACCCACGGTAAGCCGTCCATTAAGTCTTTTTACTCACGACTTTCCTTTTCTGTTTGCAGGATTTTATTGTTTCTTTCCTTTCTTTTGTTTTCGAGAACTATGGTTATTTGGGCCGAATGTTAGGCCATGCTTCTTTTATTTTCTTAAGTGCCCGTCGGCCAGCCAAGAAGCTTCCATACCGTGCTCAAAGTAGAGAGAGCCTTTCGGCCAGCTACTTCGTCCTCAACCTTCCACCAATCCGGACCAACCTCGGAGTTCCTACATCATCTGGTATCAGAGCTTAGGCTCGTGCTAGGTTGTGTTTATCCATCTCTTTCGTTTCGGTTTTGTTCTCTTTCCGCGTCTTGCTTTTGTTTGTTTGCTTCTTTTGTTTTCGTTTTGCTAAAAAAAAAAAAGTCGTTTGTTGCTTGTTGACTTGTGTCGTGAAGTGCTTATCTTAGACTAGTCTCTTCCTTCATCTCACCTGTTGCATCATATCATCATTCGCGTGTGATAATCGGTCAACATAATCATCTCTCTCATCTTTGGTTTAATTGTTTGCATTCACTTATTGTTTGCTTGTCTTGTCTTGCGGCGGCTGTTCATCTTGTTAGAGTCCTAGGTCTAAGCCGAGTCTTCTAGGTTTCCATTTTAGTTGTCGAGTCAAAAAAAAAATATTACGTGAGGTGTTACTTTCCTTTTTCGGTTTTGCGTATTTCCGTCTTTCCTTTCTTGCTTTTGTGTCGAGTTAAGTTTGTTTCTTTTTTGGTTCTTTCCTTTTTCTTTGTCGCCTTTTCAGTTCTTTCCTTTTTCTTTGTTTCCTTTTCGGTTCTTTCCTTTTTTTTTCTTTGTTCCTTGATTTGATTTATTCCAAAAACCCATTTGCATTTGATCCTTGAGTTGTTTTCAGGAACTAATGGGAACAACGAGTGAAGACGCGCTCGCGCAGCTAGTGGCGAACATGCAGACGGTGATGGACCGTTTGGATCGTATTGAGCAGAAACGTCCCAGTGGTTGAGACACGTCTGATGAGGCGACCAACCATGAACGGACGAGAGACTATCGCCCACCTGAGCCGCCCAATGGAAGTGCGAGGCATGGTTCACGTAGGCGTGAGGATCACGACCCGGGAGATCGATACCGCGCATCCGACCGAACACACGAACGGGAGCGTGACCGAGATGATCGTGAAGAAGAACGGGAAGAACGAAACGGGCGAGGACACGGCCAAGGCCCAAAACCGAGGCCGAGGCAGGAACCGGGAAGAGGATGACGATGACTATCCTCCTACATATGGTAAGGATTTAAAACTAAAGCTTCCTACTTTTGTAGGAAAGCTCAACCCGGATGCTTACTTGGATTGGGAGATGCGCATGGAGTACATCTTCGATTACTACAACTATTCCGACACACGGAGAGTGAGCTTAGCCGCGGCCCAACTCACGGACAATGCACTTACATGGTGGTATCGTGAGGCAGCCGACCGAAGATGGCGTAACCGGCACCCAATCAGCTCATGGGTTGATATGAGCTACCAACTCCGGAAGCGGTACATCCCAGCTCACTATCATCGGGAGCTGCAGAAGAAGTTCCGGAAGCTTAGCCAAGGAAGCCGGTCTGGCGAGGAGTACAAGGAGGAGCTTGAGACTCTTAAGATCCGGCTAGACATCACCGATTCAGCCGAAACATTGATGGCTCAGTTCTTGGACGGATTACAAGACCGCATCGTCCGAAAGGTGGAGAGGCAAACGTATGCCGACATGGACGAGCTGTTACATTTATCTGTCCAGGCGGAACAACACATCAAGCGCAAGGGAGCCGCGATGAGTCGGAGCAAGCCTAGTTGGAACCCGCAACCTCAGAAGAACTTCGACAAAGGCAAAGCAGTAGCAACGGATGAACGAGCCAAGAAGTTGGCTTCTACCGTCGGCAAACCTACGGTCGACGCAGGTAAGACTACTAACCCGCGTGCCCTGAAATTACTTGTTTTAAATGTTAGAGAAAAGGACACTATGCTCGAGATTGCCCGAACCAGCGAGTTATGGTGATACGAGAAGATGGTGGATATGAGTCCCAGGACGATGCTCCCTCCGAGCCCAATGACTCCGATGACGAAAACACGGAGTACCCCAAGACGGGAGAGATCCTAGTGAGCCGGCGTGTTCTCAGTGCATTGTACGACCCAGAGACGGTCCAGCGCGAGTACATCTTCCACACCAAGTGTACCGTGAACGCCAAGGTATGCAGTCTTATTATAGATGGCGGTTCTTGCACTAACATTGCGAGCAGGTATCTTGTGGACAAGCTGGAGTTGCCCCGGACTAAGCATCCGCGACCCTACAAGTTGAGATGGCTTGATGACAAGATCGAGCTCAAGATGTTGTGCGATGTAGTACCCATGCAGGCAGCACACATCCTGCTGGGCCGGCAATGGCAGTTCGACGAGGAGACGCTCCATAATGGCAAAACAAACTACTACAGCTTCATGCACGACGGCAAGAAGCATAACCTCGCACCACTCACGCCTCACGAGGTTTTTGAGCTCCAAAAGGCCATGGATAAAAGCAACAAGGAGAACAAGGTAAGTAAGACTAACCTTTACATTACTCCTAGCTCTGTTTGTCGATCCCTTGCATTGCAAAATACGGTGCTACTAATGATCTTCAAGGAAGGTATGATTTCAGGTACCGAGGAAGACGCACCATTACCAAACGAGGTCACGACACTGCTGGAAAAGTTCGCGGACGTATTTCCCGACGAGGTTCCACTTGGGCTTCCACCAATACGAGGAAACAAACATCAGATCGACCTGATTCCAGGAGTGCCTCTGCCAAACCGCGCAGCATACCGCGTAAACCCCGACGAGGCCAAGGAGTTACAACGACAAGTCCAGGATCTCATGTCCAAGGGCTATGTGCGTGAGAGCCTCAGTCTGTGTGCTGTACCGGTCATTCTAGTGCCAAAGAATGATGGATCGTGGCGTATGTGTGTAGATTGCAGGGCAATCAACAATATCACCATCAAATACCGACATCCTATTCCGCGTTTGGATTTATTGGACGAGCTTAGTGGAGCGGCCATATTCTCCAAAATAGATCTAAGGAGCGGCTACCATTATGTTCGGATGAAGGAAGGCGATGAATGGAAGACCGCCTTCAAAACCAAGCAAGGGCTGTATGAATGGTTAGTTNCACCAACGCCCCAAGTACCTTCATGCGGCTCATGAACCACGTTCTGAGAGCCTACATCTGTAAGTTCGTTGTGGTTTATTTTGATGACATTCTTTTCTGTAGTACTTGTCTTGATGATCACATTAGCCATCTAGAGCAGGTCTTAGGCAC
>OVBB01002188.1:0-10232 GCA_900406415.1 Isatis lusitanica | reverse complement strand
TTTTTAGTTCTCCATAGTCTGCTTCCTTATGGTTTTGCTATTCGTGAGGCTTTAGCATCTATCTTAATTCCAGGATAATATGGTTCTGGGACTAAGTATCTGTCTCAGGCTTCTTGATAACAACCGACTTCCTAGTGTTTACAAGTAAGTTGCTTTCATTCTAACCTTACCTCATTACTCCTATCGTATTTTCCTCTTCAAAAGTTTTTTACTTTATCATAATCAAAAACCATTGTGTTACTTTTTCGTCTCCCAGTACTGCTGCAGCTACCTTCAGGCAAGCAGTTGCGTTGATTTTTGATCAAGTAGTTTCGGCTGAGTCCCTTCCTCTGCGTAAATTTGGCTCAAGCAGTCAAACAGCAAGGACTGGCTCAGTTACTGGAGATTTGAGTCAGAATATCAATAATTCAGAGTATGTCAGTGCTGATCGTTTTTTCTTACTTATCTTTTAACTCATTTTTTATACTGTCTTTACTGTCCAGATATAGTTTTGTGTGCTTCTGTGGACTTTTGGTTATTTTATAATACACAGTGGGGGTGCAGTTGTTCTATGCTGGTTGATTTGTGTTTTTTCCTGATAGGATGAAAGACATAGACTCTCCATTTAGAATTACTACTTTATCCAATTGAACCTTTGGTATTTGGTGTTACAGCTATTTAATAGACTAACAGAAATATGAAACCAGGCCCTTGGAGAAAGATGGTATCTCTGGCCCACTGACAATGAGAGACACCCTGAGTGAAACCGGTAAACTTGGTCTGCGGTTGCTTGAGGACCTGACAGCCTCAGCTGCAGGTGGATCTGTATGTGTTAATTCAACTATATTGATTCTGGTTATGTATTTCCTCTCCAGCTAAGTGTCGTTAAAGGTATTTCACCAAGGTTAATTATTATATTCATGCTTTTGCAGGCAGCTTGGTTGCATGTTACGTCTCTTCCGAGGACCTTTTCCCTCGAACTAATTGAGTGAGTTGGCAACGCTTTTTAAAATATGTAGTTGCTCGTGTTGAAATATACTGAAGATCATTTTAGATGTATGAGTTCTCAATTTACTTTGCAGGTTTGTTTTGTCGAACTATATCTCAGTTTTTAGGATACTACTTCCCTACGAACAGGTAATGTTAGGCTTTTACCAAATGGGCACGTGTTTTTCATCCTCCATTAACATGCTGATCTAACTGTAAGAGTTTACCTGTTGGTTCATCAGGTTTTGCGTCACCAAATCTGTTCCCTTCTGATGACATCACTTCGGACCAGCTCAGAGGTAAAATCATGCCTCACTGCCTTTTGTATCTTTGAATACTTCCACGTGATTTGGATAAAACTTGAATTAGCATCAAAGCATATCTACGTGCATTTACTCATGGAATTAAGTTTTTACTACTCAGCTTGAGGGAGAAATGGTTGAACCTTATTTCCGCCGGTTGGTGCTGCGGTCAGTTGCTCATATTATTCGACTGTATAGTTCGTCTCTCATAACAGAATGCGAGGTACATTATGCACAACTTTACTTATTTCCTGTAAGCTTGTGTGCTATTGACCGCAAAGGAACAAGCGCATAAAACATTACCTCCTATTGACTATGATATTTGCAGTTTTTCTTTACTGAAGCGCGTCCATCTCATTTCTTTCTGTGTAGGTGTTCCTAAGTATGCTCGTGAAAGCTACATTTTTAGATTTGCCATTGTGGCATCGCATTCTTGTTCTTGAGATTTTGAGGGTAATCATTATATTCCATTATTCCTACTTGCACGTACGACAATATAGGAATTTGTGTCTCAATTTCTTTTCAGTTCACATTTCTAAGATCTATTGTTTATGTGCATTACATAGGGGTTCTGTGTTGAGGCAAGAACATTGCGGATTCTTTTTCAGAATTTTGATATGTAAGGCTACTTACTTCTATTTTTGTCCTTGTGATGCACTCAATGTTGTATGTTAAGGAAATAATCACCCCGTCTTGTTGTTTCTTCAGACTGGCAGTTGAATAAGGTTTTTTTTGGGGATCATGTTCCTTCTGTAATTTAATAGTAACTTCTTCTTTCAAGGCACCCTAAAAATACAAATGTTGTGGAGAGCATGGTCAAAGCGCTTGCTCGAGTTGTTTCTAGCATACAGGTGGGTTTGTAGGGCAGGTCGCCTGTAATGTTTTCTGTAGTCTCGATTTGCTTGAGTTCTCGTAAGCGCTTTAACATTTTTTTTTACTGGTTGGTTTTAGATCTACATTTAGTTTTTACATATTTTGTGTAGCTAGAAATATTTTTGGGAACAACTTCAGGAACTATAAAGTGCCTTATTTAGCTTAAGAATTGACATCTGATAACATGCGTAAAAACTTGGAACATGGCTAAATTTTCGAGTTGGTTTTCTTGAAAGTAGTTTCAGGAAACGAGTGAGGAAAGTCTAGCAGCTGTTGCTGGGATGTTTAGTAGCAAAGCTAAAGGTAATCAAATATTTTGTTGCTATGATTATTACCTCTTGAGGACCGAAAAATTCAGTTATATTTTTATTTCATTCTAATAAAAGTTGTCATTATAAATATTTCCCCACTGCTGTAGGAATTGAATGGATTCTTGATAATGATGCTTCGAGTGCGGCTGTTCTCGTTGCGAGTGAAGCTCATGCCATAAGTTTGGCAATTGAAGGCTTACTTGGAGTTGTTTTTACAGTCGCCACTTTAACAGATGAAGCAGTAGACGTTGGGGAGGTAATTGATGCAGGGTTCTCCTCGTTATGCCATATGAATGTTTGGCTAACATTATTTTCTTTCTAATCTTTGCCTGCTGGTCTCTTGTTTTTCATACTTTCCTTTCTTCAAACCACCAGCTTGAATCCCCCAGATACGAGATTCATCCTTCGTCTGATTATTATACTGGGAAAACCTCACATCTCTGTATCTCAATGGTAGATTCATTGTGGCTGACTATACTCGACGCATTTTCCCTTATTTTATCAAGGTATTATATCCCTTATGCCAGACTATATATCGATTGTGAAGAGGCGAACACTGAGGAGTTTGTTTTAATCTAATTGTTTTTGAAGGTCACAAGGTGAGGCAATCGTATTGGAGATACTGAAAGGATATCAAGCATTTACTCAGGTAAATATAAACCAGATTCAAAGTTTCCTATACGTTATGTGCGAACGTTTTTGCGATGTGCCGACGTTTTTGCTTTAAAACTTTTACATTGACAATTAACATTGTGTTGTCTACCTATTCAGAAGAATTGATGGGTTTATAATTTTTTCTCAGGCATGTGGCGTTCTTCATGCTGTAGAACCCTTGAACTCTTTTCTTGCATCGCTTTGTAAATTTACCATCGTTTTGCCAACTGATGCCGAAAGGAAAAGGTACCTTGGTAATTGTGCTTTAGATATCATGTCAAAGCTACTTAATCAGAGCTAGCCGGCTAACGTTTGGGAATATCATTGCGATTTCAGCAATCTCGTACAGTCTCCTGTGTCCAAACGTTCTGAAGTACAGGTTGATCAAAAAGATGTCATTGTCCTGACCCCCAAGAATGTTCAGGTATTTAATTTTGTATTCTTTATCCAGTATCTAATTCTTCCGTATATGCTCATCTTGAAAGAAAAAAAATTCCGTAGCTGAATTTCCATTTAAAATGATTTGGTTAAATGTGCTTGGCTGACAGACCGTCTGATTATTGTTTAGGCATTGAGAACACTCTTCAACATCGCTCATAGGTTGCATAACGTATTGGGCCCGTCATGGGTGTTGGTGAGTATTTTGTCTCAAGTATGTTCAAGTAAACTTTCTCATGATAACTGGAAATCCTAAACAAATACAGGTTCTTGAAACTCTGGCAGCCCTAGATCGAGCTATTCATTCTCCTCATGCAACCACCCAGGTTTCTGTCTTTTTGGTTGTATGATAAAGCTTGATCTTTATTATAGTTAGTTTATCCTTAATGCTTTTCTCTCATTTGTGAGTACTCTTTTGAAGCTTCTCAATAAAACATTATCTTTTAATTGTAGGAGGTTGCAACTGCAGTCCCAAAGCTCACCAGAGAGCCTTCTAGGCAGTTCGCTGATTTTAGCATTCTCTCCTCTTTAAATTCTCAAGTAAGCCAAAACAATTGTCTTCTATAATTTATGGCCTTGGATTGCTCTGGTTAATATTTCTTGTTGAGATTTCTTTGGCTAGAGCTACTTATCTCTAGTATTCTTGGGTTTAGCCGGATTCTGAAATTCCTGGTTCTTGACTCATTGCTTTCATGTTGCAAGCTGTTTGAAAGCTCGGCTCTGATGCATGTGTCTGCTGTTAAATCACTTCTTTCTGCACTCCATATGTTGTCTCATCAATCCATGACAGAAACTTCGGGCAGTGTTTCATCAGCTTCGAGTAAAAAAATTGGGAGCATCAGTTTTTCGGTGGACAGAATGATATCTATTCTCGTAAATAATCTTCACAGTATGTTCTTTATTGATTTTCTAAGTTCATCTTCAGAGTAGAATCTCCATTTTCCATGCTGTCGCCTTGTATATTGGTCCGGTGTCTGGATTAATTTGTGTGTGTCATTANGAATGATATCTATTCTCGTAAATAATCTTCACAGTATGTTCTTTATTGATTTCTAAGTTCATCTTCAGAGTAGAATCTCCATTTTCCATGCTGTCGCCTTGTATATTGGTCCGGTGTCTGGATTAATTTGTGTGTGTCATTTTTTTTTTTCTTCGGACAGGGGTGGAACCACTATGGGACCAAGTGGTTGGCCACTTCCTTGAGGTGACTCGGGATTCATTATTCTATTTATTTGCAGGATATCCGGACATTGTTCTTGACTTTACTGACACTTCAACCGCATATTGCAGCTCGCTGAACATTCAAATCAGAACTTGAGAAACATGGCGCTTGATGCCCTGGATCAATCTATATGTGCTGTCTTAGGTTCAGAGCAATTTGGAGAAGATCTGCCCAGACCAAGAGATGCAACTCTGGATGTGAGATCTCTCTTCATTGCTTAAATTCGAGAGTTGTCCATCTCATGCAAAACGGACCTTGCCTTGATTTGTTCTTCTATTTTTTGTTCTTCTTCCTAGGTAGAATCTAAGTCAACTGAGTTGAAGTCAGTTGAGTGTGCTGTACTATCTTCTCTCAGGGTTCTTTACTTTTCTGCTCAAAAGGCCGATGTTCGAGTTGGTTCATTAAAAATTCTCCTTCATATACTGGAGGTATATATACGATATGAACATTCAGGGATCAACATTTGTGTATCTTCAATATCTAACCTTTTGCTCCTGCATAAATCTTATCTCATCAGAGATGTGGAGAAAAGTTGTATTATAGCTGGCCTGGCATTCTTGAAATGTTGAGGTATGTTTTCAGCTCTGTTTCTGTTTTTTTTTTGTATGTGTAAGTGAATTTCCTATTCCATTTACTGATCCTATCCTCTCCTATTCTTTGAAGGTCTGTTGCCGATGCATCAGAAAAGGATGTGGCGACCCTTGGTTTCCAGGTTAGTCAAGGATGGTGCCTTGGATTTGATAAAATTTAGCAGCAGTGTATGACTTTAGTCTATCGCTTACTGATGCCTTGTTTGTTCTTCACAGAGTCTCCGGGTTATTATGAGTGATGGACTTCCTACTCTTCCGGAAGACTGTCTCCATGTGTAAGATTCTATCTTAATTTCAATTACTCTGTTCCTCATTTTACCTGTTTATACTTAGCCGTCGGAGATGTCAACATTTAACCTCGTTTCTATGGGGATGGTAGTTAATGCTGTAAAGATTTCAGGTGCATAGACGTTACTGGTGCATACAGTGCACAGAAGACTGATTTGAATATAAGTTTAACAGCCATTGGCCTGTTGTGGACTTTGACTGATTTCCTAGCAAAGGGGCTCCACCATGGGTCTCTAGTGGAGAAAGGATCGGGTAAAACACTGTCAAATCCTAGTCTGCAAATAACACCTCATAACGAAACTCTATATAAATATTTAGGGAACTGTGCTACCCCTACAGGATTCAGTAATGTTGATACCACTCCACAAACAAATGGTGAGGGTGTGGAAGAGCATATGGTTAGCAATTCCAACAAGCCAGATTATGAAGCTCGAATAGAAGTAGTCAATCATGAGAAATTGTTATTTTTAGTCTTTTCATTAATTCAGAAACTCGTGGATGACGACCGGCCAGAGGTATTCGTCATAGACCACCGTTGTCTTTCAATGTGAAATTTTTTTTTATTTATTTGGTAAGTTGGTGCCGCTCTATCTTATTTTCTCATTGCTATTATATTTCCAGGTGAGGAATTCAGCTGTCAGGACGTTTTTTCAGATTTTGGGAAGTCATGGGAACAAGCTTTCAAAAAGCATGTGGGAGGATTGTCTGTGGAACTATATCTTCCCGATGTTGGATGGCGCGTCTCACAAGGTGAGGAAAGTGATTCAATACATCCATTTTAGGAGACTCTTTGACAGGTGAATCTTCTTTTGTAGGCTGCAACTTCATCAAAGGACGAATGGCAAGGGAAAGAAATAGGTACTCGAGGAGGGAAAGCAGTGCACATGCTTATACATCATAGGTGACAAAAGGAATTTTCTACGCGTGGAAGTCGTTTGCATTGTCCATCTCGCTCTGATAGTCTTTGATACGTGAATAACTCGTTTGTTTAAAAGTCTTACCACTCTTCCTATCACTTAACCTTGCCATCCACTTTCTGATTTGCAGTCGCAACACAGCCCAGAAGCAGTGGGATGAAACATTTGTGCTTGTCCTTGGAGGAATAGCCCGCCTCTTTCGTTCCTACTTTCCTCTTCTTGAAAGCTTACCCAACTTCTGGTCAGGTGAGTAAATTGTGATATTCCTGGATTGCTGTCCTTGTGGTTTAGAAAAAGAGTGAAATATCGTAAAACTTCTACTTATGTAGGATGGGAGTCGTTGCTTGCTTTTGTTAAGAATAGCATTTTCAATGGGAGTAAAGAAGTATCACTTGCAGCGATAAATTGTCTGCAGACAGCTGTTGTGTCCCACTGTGTCAAGGTAACGGCGGCTACTTGAACTATCTACGAGCTACTATCGACTCAGTCATATCCATGTTTCACTTTTTCTAATTCAAAATTTTATTTATGAATCAGGGAAACTTGCAACTCCGATATCTTAACTCGGTCATGGATGTGTATGAGCTTGTTTTCCAGAAGTCATCGAGTTACACAGGTGACACGGCAACCAAGGTGAAACAAGAGATTCTGCATGGTTTAGGTAATTCTTTTTATTTCCAAAGAATTCTCTGCATTATTGTAGAGTTTTTTCTGATGACTTAGATGAACATTTGCAAAGAAAAGAAATGGCTGAAACAAAGGTGGTCTTCTCTACTGTAACACTTGGATCTTACTCTTTCCTTTTTTATATTTGTCCGATGCTTTGACAGGTGAATTATATGTGCAATCTCTGAAGATGTTTGATGATAAAATGTACATGCAATTGTTGGGAATTGTAGATTTGGCTATAAAGCAGGCCATCATAAGCAGCGAAAATTTCGAAACTGAATTTGTAAGTCTCTGTTCTCCGATCATTTATTCTTTACCGTCTTCCTTTTAAGTACTCAGTTTCAAAACTTGGGTTCCTGCCTCCACCTTATGCGTATTATCTGCGTGATTTAAGGGACATGTCCCCCCTGTACTACGTCATGTGTTGGAGATCTTGCCCTCTTTGGGTCCTCCTGAGCACCTTTCATCAATGTGGCTAACCCTGCTAAGAGAATTTTTGCATTATCTTCCACGGGTTGATACCGCTCTGCCAAATGAAGAAGGTGAGATTGAGCAAAGCACCACAGGTCACCGTGCAAGTACGTGATGTATTTTACCCATAAAAATTGTTAATTCTGATACTCGTTTATCATTTTACCCCAGGCAGTGAAGTATCGGAACACAAAGCTGATGCTTCGTCGGACAAAACAATTCCAACCACAAGAATTACGAGTAATATGTTTGCAGAAAAGCTGATCCCTGCTCTGGTGGAGCTTCTCCTTCAGGCTCCTGCAGTTGAAAAGTATATCCTGTTTCCGGAAATCATCCAGAACCTGAGAAGGTAAACCCAGCCCTCATTATATGCCCTCATTGTGCTGATGTCATTGCTCTTCTCAACTCATAATATAAGTTTCAAAAGAGAAGCACCGGCTGTATGGTTAATCTGTTAGCATGTGCGGTCAACCCAAACCGCCCTTCCCTCTCTCAAGTTTAACGTCCCTTCCTAGACTTGCAAAAAGAAAATGTTCCTGAATTTTTGTAACGTCCCTTTGAGTTACCATGTCTAACTACTATCTCCAGTTGTGTCTGGGATAAATGCATACAATCCAAACTTATAGGATCATTTTGTTTTCAGGTGCATGATGACAAGACGAGACAATCCAGATGGTTCACTCTGGAAGGTTGCAGCTGAGGGCTTCAACCGTTTACTAGTTGAAGATGTGAAAATATGTTCTGTGGGTGGTGACACAGACCTGAAAATTAGCAAAACTGCTAGAATACGCATTTGGAAAGAAATTGGAGATGTATACGAGATATTCCTTGTTGGTTATTGCGGACGTGCACTTTCTTCTAATTCTCTCCCTGCTGCAGCGCTTAAGGCCAATGAGACCCTTGAGATGGCCTTGTTAAACGGTCTTGGTGATATTATTCTTAAGTCGACCGTTGATGCACCCCGAGAAGTGAGCAGCTTGGATTTCATGGAAAATGTTCTCTGTTATCCTAATGCTTGATTTTTAATATGATTTTTCCATATCTTGAATCAACAGGTCTTGGAGCGGCTTGTTTTAACCCTAGACCGCTGTGCATCACGTACATGCTCGTTGCCTATTGAAACTGTCGAGCTGATGCCTGCCCACTGCAGCAGATTCTCATTGACATGCTTACAAAAATTGTTTTCCTTGAGCAGGTAATCTCGCGTTGATCATGTCCATGATCATTAGCCTATTCCTTTGCTTTCTTGCTTGCTTCTTCTGAAAAAGACACTAGCATTTCATACTTCATAATGTGATGTTTCTTTCTTCTCCCAAGAGTCCTCCTTGCCTTAAATTGCATATTTTGCATCAAACACATAATTTGATGTTTCTTGCTCCTCCTAATATGCATAATTACACGTTATTGGCTTATACTGTTATACATATCTAAGAGAGAGAGTACTCATTCTTACCCCCACGTTTAACATACCGACGTCAATAATTTCTCAGTTTCAGCTCTGAAACTGAGAACTGGCACTCAACAAGAGCAGAAGTGAGCAGGATCTCTATCATCACGCTAATGGAAAGATGTGAATTCATTTTGAGTAGGTTTTTAATCGACGAAAATAATCTAGGTAAAGGTCTTCATTTTCTTATGAGCCCTAACATGTTCTTCGCTTTGCCATTCTTTAATCTGTGGTTATCGTTTGGCAGGCGACCGTCCAATCCCAACAGCTAGAATCGAAGAGATTATCTTTGCCCTCCAAGAACTTGACCGCCTCACCATTCACCCCGAGGCTGCTTCGGTTCTTCCATTGCAACCCTATCTGAAAACCATCCTACGCGAAGATAACCGTGACACCCGTGCACACCTACTTGTCCTTTTCCCCTCGCTGTGCGAGATTGTGTTATCAAGGTAATATCACCTTTCCAGTTACAGTTTGTCGTTCGTAACACACCCTTTTGAAGTTCCTGATATCTAAAGGGTGATAAAATATATCTATGGTCCCTAAAAAATCAGTAAGATCAAGTTAGAAAAGGAGGAGACACTGTAACTAAAAACATACAAGACCCTTGTCAAATTTTGATTCTGAGCGTTGTGTTTTCGCCAGGGAAACGCGGGTGAGAGAGCTGGTGCAAGTTTTATTACGAGCAGTTGCCACGGAGCTAGGTCTGAAAAAGGTTAGCCTATCTAGTTGATAGGAACACATGGATGCCAATGTTTCTCAGAAGATTTGTTGACCTTAAAACTTTCACTTGCAGTAGATTCTTGAGAAATTTTGGTTGTCTACCACCTAGGTTGTATTCATTGTTTTAGCTTGTACCCATTTATTCTGTGTGCTGTTTTATCTCTCTTTGTTCATGGGAATGCTCTTCATTGCTTTCCCGATGAGGATACAATACGCCATTCTCCGAGATTTTTATGTCTAACAAAGTTTTCTTCTAAGATCGTTAAAACCGGTCTGTACAACTCCTGCCTTCTTTCATATTGCTTGATCCCTTTTCTTACCATGTTTGTTTAACTTATGTACTTCACTCTGATCTTCTTAG
>OVBB01002186.1:0-12038 GCA_900406415.1 Isatis lusitanica | reverse complement strand
CTCTTGTTTGGTACAATGCATATCCGCACCTCCCTAACTCCATTTTTTTTTGGTATCAAATTTCATTTATTTTTGTCTACTAGCCTTGGAAATATTGTCAACACTCTGTATGAAACTTGCGTTGATTAGTTTGGACAAAACTTAAAAATGGCATGTGTTGCTAATCTATTAATATATAAAAGTTGAAGATATAATGTGCTAACAGTGTCTATATAAGATTTTAATTTTAAAATAACTAATAATATCATTTTACATCAACATTTGAATCGAAGAAAGTTTCTAAATTTTATAATTTTATTTTTAATAGAAAGATCTATAAAATAAAGAAATTATCTATAAGTTTATATTAAACATAAAATTAACTTAATATTAGATTAAAAACTTACTAATTAAAAATATAAGATAAGGAAATTATTTATAAATTTTTATTGAATAAAAAAATTAACTTTTTTGGGTATATCGTCGGGTTAGTGTTCCCGTAGTTTTATTAAAATGATAAAGAAACAATTACAAAGAGTTAACAAAATCCGAAACAAAAACAAAAGAATGCAAACCTAAAGGTAGCGTAAAAGCATAGTTTGCTAATCTATCGGCAAGACGAATTAGCTTCCCTATAAACGTGAACAATCCGAACTAGCCAGTCATTTGATATCAAGCCATAGCACAAGCGTACTAGGAAAGATAGCAGATGAGAATCCCCGATCCCTACCATTAAAAAGTCCACAACCATCTTCAAATCTACTTTCTACTTCCAACTCCACCTGCCTTGCACCTTTCTCCCAAGCAATGCAGAGACCATAGTAAACTTCACAGAGTTCTGCCAAAGAAGCTGAACAGATCCCTATATTCAAGGCAAACCCGCCAACCCATTCGCCATCTATTCCTCGCATGACGCCACCAGAAGTTGCCAATCCCAGGTTGCCGTGAGATGCGTCATCCATGTTAACATTTAGCCATCCAACCCTTGGTGGAATCCATGCAATCTGCCTGATCTCGCTCTGAACCCGTATCCCCTCACCACGAGCAACGATATGAGCCTTATAAACCTCCATTGCCATGTCTTTCAAAAACCAGAACCTGTCTCGACAAGGACTTAAACCACCAAAGATATCAGCACACCTCCACTTCCAACTCCACCAGATATCCATTGCAGAAATCGTAACCCATGAGTAACTGTCTCTCTCAGCAGTATCCTTGAGATTAACAAATAACCATTCAAGCAGGGGCATCGTAAAGAACCAATCCCACATGCGACACGAAACTAGCAGCTTCCATAAGTCCTCCATTATCAGGCAATCTCGGAGTATATGTAAAAAATCAACTTAATAAGTATTAAATTAGGAATTTTTTTAATTTAAAATAATTATCTAATTTGTATAAATAACTCTATATAATCTACAATGGTGATAAAAAAATAGAATAAATTTACTAAAAACCTACATATAAGAATATCAAAAACAAATAAAAAAATAAGAAAAATACCTACAATTTCTATTAATAAAAAGTTAACTTAATATTATATTACAAAAATTTCATAATTTAAGATAATTTTCTCAATTACATAATTCACAATATATAACTTAGAATAAGTATTGTCGACCAAAATATATAGATCAAATATAATAATAATAAAAATTCTGTATAGATTTATTTCTTAGTTAGATAATCATTTTAGTGCAATCTTATACTGAAAAGATTGACATTATATACCTTTTAAACTTACATATTAGCCAATTAAACATTATACTAATAAATTGTCGTTATATACTTTCAAAATATCTATATTAGCTTTTAAATAACCAACTAAATATTCCAAATTATCATATTAAGTTAATTGTATTTTGTATATTTTGTTTTAGTTATTAGAAAAAGTTTTTAAATCCTAAAAACAATAATAAAATGAAAGATTATAAAAAATAAAAATCATTAATTGATATGGAATTGTAATTGTGAAAAGAAAATCTAAATCTCGGATATATAAAATTTTATATTTTGAGAGCTTTAATTGATTTTCGCTTTTTATAATTTAAATCTAAATACCATATATTTTAATCTTTTAGTATTTGAATATAATGGATATGAGATTATGTTAAAAGTATATATATTTTAATCTCTTTTATTATTATTTTAAAAATTATTATATAATAGATTATGCAGTAATTAATTGTGAAACTAATAAAAAAATTTGTTCATTCACTTCATTTCCTTTTCAAAATGCTTATAAAACTGATTTAGTTATATTTTCTTTCATTTAATATTTAATAATGATTTTCAAACATATTTTTATAATCTTTAATAATTTTCAATTTATTACAAAAGAACTTATTGATAACCTAATATAACAAGTTATAAGACAAACATAATGACGAATCTAATGAATAAAATTGAGTAAGCTAATGATAGTTTTAACATTAGAATTAGAGTCACTTAACAAAACAAACATATTAATTTCATGATGTTTATTACGAGATTTGATGATTTTTTTTTTAAAAAAATAACATAATAAGACTTCCTTTAGAGCTTCAGAGAAACAAATATTGGACTATGTCTAAGAGTGTTTGCATTTAAATTAATCGGTATATGATGTAATAATAATTGTCATTAACTTCTTAAATTTAAAATTTGTCAACATGACTGAATTTTATCTGGAGATTGAAGTTTATTAATAAAGTTAATATTCCACAGTAAAATTTAAATATCACTTTTTAAACNTTTTTTTTTTTTTTTTTTTTTTTTGTCAACAACTATGTAACTAAACCTTAAATCAACTGGACGAGCCAAGTCGGTACATCAACATCAACATGAATGATACATGAGGAATGAACTTTAGCACTACGTGCAAGTGTATCCGCTCGCCGATTGTTTATGCGTGGGTTGAAGATGATCTTAAATGCCTCAAAAACTTCCTTTGATCTTTGGAACTCTTCCAAATGCACTGCAAACGCCGGCTATAAGTTTGGTTCAGACACCATCTTTACCAACTCTGAGCAATTCGTCGCAAAAGTGACCTTCCGGAATTGTAAAATACTCATACAATCCATTGCCCAAATGAGTGCTTCAAATTCCGCATGTAGTGGCGATAAACTCCCCCGAACATTCCGAGCACCCATCATTACACCCGTCTCTACTGTCTCAGTGATCCAACCTTGTCCAGAGAAAACATCTCCTTCCTTCCAAGACCCGTCCACTTGACACCAGCGGCCATTGGGAGCCTGTACCGGAGCGGATCGCGGAACCACATGTACCACCATAGAGTCCTCAAGTAATTGGGCATCTACCCAAGAGATCGCCTCAGACTCAGCCATCCGAACAGTGTCCATAGCATCTCGATCAATATTCCTAAAGACCTTGTCGTTTCGCCCTTTTCATATATACCAAAGTATCCAGGGGTAAACCTCCCCGTGCAGTGATTCCGGAAGACGTGAAAATAAGTAGTCCATATTTGCGAAAGTTGAAGATCCCGGAAAAGTTGATGGATTTGATGGCACCTTGGATAAGGCCCACGCTTGCAACGCTGGAGGACATTCAAATAGAACATGATTAAGTGTCTCCACCTCAAACCCACAATGAACACACTGAGTATCACATTTAATCCCTCGAGAGTTAAGGTTACCCAGCACCGGTAGACAACCCGAGACAATCTGCCATAAAAAGTGTTTAGGTGGGCACCTTACCCTCCATGCCGCTGTTTGTAATGGCGTTATAGCTGGTCCAAAGAAGGTGGGGCCTCGCAAAGCCAGCTTAAAATCTCGCTCAGCGTCATATCCTGATTTTACCGTATAACTGCCTGTTTTTGTAAAATGCCACCCATAAGAGTCTGGACGACGGGACCTACTAACCGGGATACCCAAGATAATAGCCACATCTGCTGGACAAACCAACTCATTAAGCAAGTTAATGTTCCAAGTCATCGTACAGTCGTCAATAAGATGATTAACATAAAGATTAGGATACTGATTAACAGTTTTTGGTGTAGTTGGTCTCGAGAGATGAGCTGGTATCCAGGGGTCATTCCAAACTGAAATAGAGACACCCGTTCCAACCCGTTTGATTAGTCATTTGCTAACCAGAGATCTAGCTGAGATAATACTCCTTCACCCATAAGATGGAGAATATGAACGGATAGGATCCAACGTATCCGACTTCCGATAATACCGTCCCTTGAAAACCCTAGCGAACAAAGAATCTGGATAGTCAACTAGTCGCCAAAGTTGTTTCGCAAGTAGGGCTGAACTAAAATCCTCTAACATCCGGAAACCCAAACCTCCCTCACTTTTTTTCTGACATAACTTTTCCCAAGACATTCAATGCATGCCTCTTGATGTCCCACTAGATGTCCACCAGAACTGGGCAATCGCACTGGTAAGCTTCAGCGTCACCTTTTTTGGCACTCTAAAACACGACATAATCTGTGTAGGTAAAGCTGTAGCCACCGACTTGATCATCACCTCTTTTCCCCTTTTGGATAATAATTTTGGTGCCCATCCATTGACTCGAGACCACATGCGATCTTGTAAGAAGCCAAAGACCTGACTTTTAGCACCTCCCAAACTTCCGGGTATTCCGAGATAGGATCCCATACCCCCTAGCCTTGAAATGCCAATGAAAGATTTAATTTCCTCACGAACCCCATCAGTTACCAAGTGCCCAAATTGTATTGATGATTTGTCAAAATTGATCTTTTGACCTGATACCATCTCATACTCTCGAAGGATCTGAAGAATCACCTGACACTCGTCCTTCGTAGCCCGACAGAATAAGAGACTATCATCCGCAAACAAAAGATGTGAGATAGGCGGACTAGCTCTAGCAACTTTAAGACCCGTCAACCATTTTATTTTTTCAGCTTCCCGTATATTTGCAATCAAAGCCTCCGTACATGTGATGAAGAGGTATGGAGAAAGTGGATCCCCCTGCCTAAGTCCCCGTTTGGGTACGATAAGCCCCCGTGGTTGCCCATTTAAGAGAACCCTGTACTGTACCGATGTAAGACACTGCATTACTCTCGACACCCATAATGGTGCAAACCCCATTTTGTGAAGAAGTTTCTCAATGAAAACCCATTCTACCCGATCGTACGCCTTGCTTATATCTGTTTTAATAGCCAAGAAGTCCCCTTTACACGAGGGATTTGTCCGAAGGCCATGAAACACTTCCTGGACGATTAAAATGTTATCCGAAATTAGCCGTCCAGAGACGAAGGCCGATTGTGTTTCCGATATAAGGTCGGGAAGTAAAGACTTCAGCCGTTGACATTTAACCTTTGAAATAATTTTGTATCCTACATTACAGAGATTAATAGGCCGTAACTCTGTCATCCGGGTAGGCCTCTCTGTTTTGGGGATCAAACAAATATTCGTCAGATTCAGACGAGGATCTAATGTTCCAGATCTGAAGAAATCATTAACAAGACTCAACACATCTGATTTAATAAGAGACCACGATTGTTGGAAGAACAAGGCCGTCATTCCATCCGGACCCAGAGCCTTTTCAGGATGCATCATAAATAGTGCCGTCCTTACCTCCTCCTCTGTCGCTAGAGCTGTAAGTCGGACATTCATCTGTTCTGTGATTGACGTAGGTATGACACTTAAAAAATCCTCGAAATCTGACGGATCCGTAGAAGTAAAGATATCCTGAAAATAATCCACCACCACTTTTTAAATCCCAAAATCAGTTGCCAACCATTCTCCCTGGTCATTGTGGAGACTCACTATTCTATTTCTCACCCTCTGCTGTTTAGTCAATGCATGGTAGAATTTTGTATTCTGGTCTCTTGACCGATGCCAAGTGTTCCTACTCTTTTGTTGCCAATATAAGTCTTCGTCTCTATACGCCTCCTGAAGTTTCCTGGAGATATCTTGTACCTCCTCCGCCGTCCTTGAATCATCATTCTGCACCTCTTCCAAAGCATGCTGAAGCTTGTTTATCACTTCCTTTCCATACGGAAGCGACTCTTTTTTCCATTGTGAAATCTCATGCCTGCAGTTCCGAATTCTGTCTACAAAATTTTCGGTCTGCGACCCTTGTGTACACCCCCATCCCCTGGAAATGGAATCCATAAGTCCGTCCCGACCAATCCACCGCTTATCGAAACGACATTGACTCTTCCTTTTATGGGACGATGGGTCTAAAGAGGCAACAATCGGCCTATGATCTGACCCAATCATGCCCAGATATTCCACATAAGATGATGGAAAACAATTATGCCACACAACATTTGCTAAGGCCCTGTCCAAACGACATCGAATCGTTTGTTTCCCTCGCACACCCCTCCAAGACATAGAATTACCCACCAACGGAAAGTCCACAAAACCACATATCTTTATCATGTTATTAAAATCAACAAAGGACGAGGCAGGTCTTAAGGGGCCACCTTGCTTCTCATGATTACCAACTATCTCATTGAGGTCCCCTATTACAAACCAAGGATCATTCCTGAGTAACCCGAATCTGATTAGCCGTTCCCACACCCTATTCCTATATTGTTGAACCGGATCTCCATAAACAAAGGATATGAAAATCTTTTGTCCCTGATGCTCTGCCTCCACATCAATAGCTCTATTATTTGCCAACAAAACGTTGACATTGAAAGAATTATTATAGAACAAAGCCAGACCGTCACTCGACCCCACCGGATCGACCGTAATCAATATATCATAACAAAAGTGATGTTGGAACCCTTGTACAAAACTGGAATCCTATTTTGTTTCCGAAATAAATAGAAACTCTGGTTTATACTTAAACCAGATCTCGCGTAAGTAACTAATTGTCCATTTAGTCCCCAATCCCCGACAATTCCAACTAAGGACCCGCATATGAATGTCTTCCAAAAGTTCTTTCATTAAAAATTGGGTTTAAAGAGACTCGTATAATGCTTCCGTAAGTGGGTTAGTGAGCAGAACAACCCTGCATACCAAGACGCCACAATTTCAGAACCAAAATAAAATCATACAACCCAGAAAAAAGTATCGAGGAAAGGCCAGTGATAGACGAGAAGATCTCAAAGATTGAGGATAAACCGCAAGCGACGAAATCCAGAAAACGCAATTCACTTTTTGCTTCCCCAGAAAAATTAATGACGTAAAATAATCTCCAACACTTAAAATGAGACACCATCGAGAATTCTTTGTGGCAACAAAGTTTAACATATCCATATACATGGGATCCCACCAACAAAAGATAAACAATCTGAAAAAAAACCTGTACCAGAGAAAACTATGCCCAACGAGCCAGAGATAAGGTCCCAAAAACTGCAAATTCCAATAAAAAGACATAACCTGCGAGACACAGAAACCACCAAATCCTTTCTTTATTCATTATAGAAAACAAAGACGTAGCCAGATACCCACAACTCGGGATTAACCATAACCCAGAAATCCAAGAAAAACAATGACAAAACCAATCCATTGAATTTGTATCCAAGACAAAGCCATGGTAGTCCTTATTCACGAAACTAAAGAAACAAACAGCAAAAAACCGATTAACTTGCCAGCCTCCCTCTCGCTTCTTCCAATTCATCAAAGTGCAAACTCATTCACCTTACCCACCTTCATTGAGTGTGACAAAACCTTATCCCCATCCACCACCGTACTCTCCCCAGCTTTAACAACTTGACGTATCCCTATTTTCTTCCTAAGAGATATAAGACTCTGAACTATGCGTTTCTTTGTAGTGCCTCCAAAGCTTCCCGGTACAATCTTTGTAAGCTTGCGCCTATGCACAAACTTAGCTCCTGCCAGCGCCACCTCTGCAGAAATGACGGCCCCTGGGAGAGAAGTCGCACTCGCCTCCTGCACCTCCTTACCCGCAACTTCGATCACCATATCCCCTGCATCAAAATCACCTGCATCTACCTCAACAGCGACGTTGATCAGCATCCCATCTTCAGCAGTCTCCATCGGGAGATTTAAATCACCAACCAACTCCCCCATTGTTGCCGAGACACCACCATCTTTTATCTCATCTATCGTTACCGCAGGGCCATCTTGCAAACTCTCAGATATCTCCACTGCCACCACCAATAAATCCTCTTGTCCCAAGTCATCCTCTCCCACCGAAAGAACACTCAAATTTGCAAGATTCAAAGATGACTCCGTTACCTGCGGAGTATAAGTCTCAGGCAGAACCTCAGAGGAGTTCAAAAACAAAGCCTTCTTAGCTTTCAGCGAAGCTTTAATCTCCGAGTCTCCTTCAGACCGAGTCACTTTGAAAGCCTCCAGCATAGTCAGCTGATGATCCGACAAATGCTTTCCCACACTCGAAGTCAACAAAGATTGGCTTGGCTTCACCGCAAACCTAGCATGTAGTTCCTCTGGTGGAACATAACCCGATGGGCGAAATTCCCGCGAAGAGCCCTCTCCCGCTTGACGATGAGATCGTAACCGATGTGACCTCCCTTGCTCCTCCTCCTGTTTGCTTCTTTGACGGTACCCTCTATTCTCTTCCCTGCCTTTTTGACTTTCCTTGGCTTGGTGACCCCTAGCAGAAACTGTGTTCGAAGAGGATCCCCTTTCCACACCTCGGTGCACTGCACCCTTATAACTCATCATAGATGGGCTGTTCCCATTACGCTTGTAAGCATCAGTTGCTGTCTCCTCCAGTCCAGCCTCTCGGAGCAACGGACACCTCACCTGATCATGACAAAGGCTAAAGCAGTATCCACAGTAACCAAATAGCTTCTCGTATCGAAGGGAAATAAATGTTTCCTCACCACTATGAAACTCGATCATAAGGGAAAACACCAAGGGTTTAAACCCGTCCAACACCACCCTCACCTTTCCTTCATCAATATCAACCTCCTGAACCTTCCCAAGAGCATCCCCAATAGTACGAAAGGTAGGATCTGCCCAGAAGTGCAGTGGAACTCCTAAGATCCTTATCCAGAACGTAATTGCTGACGGATAGTTGATGTCAACCACCGGTTCCCATTTCACCAAGGAGAGCATCCAATAGTCGAAATGGTATGGCTCTAACTTGAGAACCTCATCAATGTCTTCTTCTCTGTCGAAGTCAAACTGGAATCGACCCATACCCAAATCCGCCCCTACTCCCCGCTCTTCCATCTGCCAAATGCGCGGGAGCATGAAGAGAAGCGATATCATTTCCTGCTTAGCCGGATTGAGACACCTCCCAATCAACATCTTGGAGTAACTCTGAATCAGGCCGGAATTGTCGAATTTGGGAATGGCTACCTTCAACCCATTTCCACAGACAACTGACCGTTTGCCACCTGCCTTTGTCACCAACGAACCTTGAGACATGACGATACAAGTTTGATGAAAGAAAGAAAGAGAATCAGAATACTAGAACAGCCGAGAAAAAGTTGAGTGTGAGACACTCTTCCCCTGAATAACCAATTTATACTCCTCAGCACGAAGGTGAATCCCATCGTAAATATGCAGATCAAGGAGATTTGCCCGATCCGCTCAATCCCATTCGTTTGGGGATTATTTCCAAAATCAGCCATGATTTCAAACGTTAAAAGGGAGGAACCCAAATCTTTTCCATAACTAAGACCATAATCACCAGAAAAAGGCAATCCCTAGAATCAGGCCCATAACCCAGACAAATTGACTGGAAAATCCCGTCAGTGGATACAAATAATTCCTCAGATCTCAGATTTTGATGATAATCTAGATTGAGATTGGGAAAGATCTTCAAACTTCCCAACACCAGCCATTTCGCAGCAAATAAGTAGAAATCTCGTGAACATAATACCAAATACTGATCCAAATCGCACTCAAACAGTACCCTGGATCGTCGGCGAATCCCCTCCATCTTCACTTAGAAGATCGCCATTGAATTCTAAATATCTAAAATATTAAATTGCAGTATTCTATTTAAAATTATGTCGGTTTTGTAAAAATATTCTAGTTTCTTATTAAAAATTTTGAGGCTATAAAATTAGTTAAATATTGAGAATTATATAGATTTTGATGTGAGTATTAAACTATATTTTCGTAGTTTTTTTATACCAATATATAATTAAAAAGGCTTTATATAAGAAAAATAAAATCTTTTTTAAATGGCACTTGTGTATTTCTAGATAGGGTTTGAGAGGTTAAAATGTTTGAATCGAGTCTAATATCCAAATATTTATAAGATGTAATACATACATTGGAAAAGTACTTATATATAGAAAATAATGAATTATTCACAAAAACATTGACGTTATAGAGAAATGTTATAATTCATTTTAAAACCATAAGAAATCTTTTAAAATAGTTTCTATGATGTAAAATATATAGTTAATAAATATAAACTATAATATTGTTAAAATACGAGAAAAACTATAAGTTATTTATTAAAAGAATTCTAAGTTACAAATATATTAAATAAAAAATATGTAAATATATGCTTGAAAGAATTGCATACCACTTGTTCTCTTCGTCACGAGCCTCTGTCCTGAGTCCGTTGGCGGCTACCTTCGGTAGCTCCCAGAGTGTTCCTCCCCCTGTCCCTCCTGGCCATGCCTCTCCTGAATTTCTTTCCCATTTCCCTGCTCTCCCAACTACTTCTTCCTCTCGTTCTCCAAAACCTTCAAAGCAAACTTCTTCATTTAAGGGGACTGCAACTGAGGCTTTTGGATCTGGGAAGAATTCATCTACTATTCCCTTGCTTGTAAAGGAAAAGACTACTACTGATCCTGCATCTTCCAGATCTGGGATTTAAACCCTGCCTTTGCACAACACTGTAGCTCAATCAATTGTTCATGGCACATTTGAGGGATTTACTGTTCTTACTCCAAAATCAACCTCACCGTTGAAAACCAAAACTGCCTCTGCCTCCACTACCTCTACTGGTAAACCACTTACACCCTCAAAGAACTCCACAACCACCTCTCCATCAACCTCCAACTTGCCCCCTCCCCCGTCCAAAAAACCACAACCATCTAGTCCAACCACAAATACTTCCCTACCGGCTAACCTCACTACCCAATTCTGGGTACAAAAAGAAAAATCTGTTGCAGACAAATCTTTAAGAAGAATGGCTCCTCCCTCGTTTACAAGGCACTATCCCTGATGAAGTGTTTCACAGAAGAGCCGACCTGCATAAAAATTTCATTGTGGGATCGTTTTTTTTTGCAAAAATGCCATCTTATCAAGCTATTCAAAGTGTAATTAACTATCAACAGAGGAAAGGTACGAAATTGGAGATCCATACTAATCCTATCAATAGATCATTCCTAGTTCGGATTCCTAATGAATTCATTAGAAGGAAGGTGCTTGAAAAACGGTTGTGGCATATTGGTACTGCTATGTTTCATGTCTTGCAATGGCTTTCAGATTCCTCCATCATCAGCTGGAGTTGATCTCATTTAAAAGGTCTTTCCATTGATCTCCGTACTCTTGAGGGTTTGAGTTTTGCGGCTGGTTTGATTGGTGAACCTATGGAAACAGATGAATTCACCAAAAACCTCACCAACATCCATGTTGCCCATGTTAAGATTGAAGCTGACCTCACAATGCCTCTTTCGCAGTTGATAGAGCTGCTAAGAACGTCTGGTGAAATCATTCCTTTCAAAGTCACCTATCCTTGGTCACCACATTCATGTTCTCGTTGCAAACATATAAGGCATATCATCAAGGATTGTTTGCTGCCAGAAAATGCTCACCAAGCCACATGTAAGAAAGCTGTCAAGCCGCCTCCTATTATCCCGCCCTGTCCTAAAGGAAAAGCAAAGGAGAGCAACTCTAATGAGAAAAATGAAAGCTCAAATTTACCAACAAATGATCCTACTCCCACCTCTGCAATTGCCCATGTTACTTTGTGTTCAGGTGGTTCTTCAAACACTACCACAACTACTCTCCCGACCAGTTGTAGCAATCACCCCCTATCATCTTCCTCTACCTCTGATTCTGCTGACCCTGGTACCTTGACTCTTTCCTCTAAAGTAGCCAAAGTTGCCCTTGTAGTTGCTATCCCTGCCCCTCCCCCCTCTCATCGTAGAACCACCCTCTTCAAACACAAACCTTCTCTTAAATGACCTATTTCATTATATTTTCCTCCCCCTTTGCCTTCTCTAACCTACACCC
>OVBB01002182.1:0-12046 GCA_900406415.1 Isatis lusitanica | reverse complement strand
TGGTTGGATGTAAAATTTATTCATAAAGAAATATATTGTTACATCAAGTTTATCTTATTTGGAGGTTTAAAACACACTAGACACGCAGGCACGGGATAATATCTAATTTTGTATTTAAACAAATAAATTTATAGATATAGATAGATTTGATTTATAAAAGTATTAGAAGCAATGATAACATGCACATCTATGCTAACACTATATTTAACATTTACGGTTGGAATTATAAATAAATTTACATTGATATTTGACATTTTACAATGATATTAGTATCTTTTTTTATTGCTTGATAAAAAAAATTTGAAAAAGAGAAAATTTAAGAATCAAATCAATAAAATAAAAATATAAGTGAAAATAAATTTTAAATTAGAAAGCTTAATATTTAGATACTAATATTTATAAAAATGATAAAAATGTTAAGCTTAATATTGATATTTGTTAAGTTATTGAACTTAAAAAATATTGTTATTGCAAAATAATATTTTCATATTTTATGGAATTTACTAATTTTGTAATTTTTTAAATGTAGCTCTTAATATAAAAGTTATCGTCATTTTCATTTTTTCATTTTCAATTAGTCCAAATATAAAAAATTATAATTTAAAATAATTATCTTCCAAATCTTTTTAAAACTTAGATCCAAATTTGGGCTCAGAAACCTTTTTTTGACACTCTTGTTGGAACTGGACCAAATTTAACAAAATGGAGAGCCCAAAAAATGATATAACTTGCTTTCTCATCTAATATATGTGTCTTTTGTTAATTTTAACTAACTAACATAAAAAATTTTAGGTGTTATTTATATAAAAGATAGCAGATATGCGGGTAAACAATTCTGTTGACACGTTTCTTTATCGATGATATTCATTTTGTCGTTGCCTTTAATATTTTTTCTCTATCTTTAAAGACTTTTCAAAGTTCTCTCGTTTATTCGGTTTTTTATTAGATTCAAGATTATACAGTAAAGTTATGACTTAAAATTCTATTCCATATAGTTTTATATGGATTATTTTTGTTATAGTTATATTGTTAAGAAAATATTTAGTCAAAGATTTTTATTCGAAGATAGAAAGAGAATTTCAGATATCTTTAGTGTTTTTAAAATTAGATATGTTCATCTCAAGTTTGGAATATACTTTTAAATATCCAATATTCTATATCTTAACAAATAATTGAACTTTAAAAACTTTATTTAGATTCATAATATATAAATATTTTTAAAAAGGTATTTTATATTAATTTGAAAGAATTTGTTATAGATTTACTGAAAAATATCTTTGGTCATGGATTATATATCGAGGATATATATACTTAATCAGAATATATTTGACTTTGATATGATATTATATATATATCTGAGATTATATATGTGGATAATATATTCCGATCTTGAAAACATAAAATATGTTTTATTTTGAAAACATAAAACCCGAAATTATATATAAAATATGAAATATTTAAAGACCAAAAACTAAATCATATAATAAATAGTTAAATAAATATTCTTAAGAGTCTAAAACAATTTTCTGTATTTAACTAATATGTATATATTATACATCATCAAATGAAAAATAAAATATAAAGTTTTAAAAGGTTTGAATTTTTTTATAAAATATATATAGTTACATATATAAATTTTAGTTGATAAATTTTATATATTAAGAATAAGAATTTAATATAAAAATTATTGATACGAGAAATTAAAAAAATTTCTTGACTTTTTCCAATTTTTATAATTTTTCTTATTTTTTATTAATTTTTAAGATAATTTATTTTATATTTTGAAAAAGAAAAATTTATGGAACCATCCACCACCGTCCGCAACCGCAAACACTTACTGAAAGTAGCTTTTTGATTTTAGCGGTATAACACAGTTTGAAGCGGTACAAAGCTGTTTTTATGATTGCTACTAACCGCCGCCAACTACTATTACCTGCTGCGTTTGCGTTTGCGGATGATAGCGAGTGAACCAATCAAACACCTAAGTTGATTTCGGATGGATTTGTCAATGAGTTTTTCATGTTTTTTTTGGTGGTGAGGGTTTTTCACCATGCTTTTGTTTGTTTTGCTCTCTTAATAATGTATGGATTGTGATATGGAAAATGTATCTCACGGTCGATAGTGATTAGTGATATAGATTTCTGCTTGTAAGGAGTTTAGTAGCTTGATCCCAATCTGCGGAATATTGATTATGTAAAATCCCTTTTACTAGCCTTTTCCACATTTGCTTTGAGAATCGACAGCTGAAGAACATGTGACTTAATTATCTCCACCGGTTCATGACAAAGAGCACAAGAGCTGAGTCTGTCCTTGGGATAAGTCAAGAAAGTATGGGCTTCCGACCGATAGTTTTAATAACTAATTTAGACCCAAAATTTCAAAAACCAATTTTTAGTATAGTGTTTAATTAATTTTCAAAAGAAAGGTTTTCATTTCTGTTAAGATTTATAGACTTCTAACTCAAAACTAATTGGTAATGAGTGGATTGGTTCAAATTCCTTATATATTAGTCAATGTCTCTCATAACTTTCGACATGAGATTTTCTCACATACTCTCTAGAAATTAAGGCCTATAGCCCATTAATCTCTATCTAATCCCATACACTCTCTCCAGATAATGACTCTTATATATAGTCATTAATTTCGATAGACTGTCAATTACGGGTCGGGGGCACAAGCCACTCTTAGGCCGGATTACGAGAGTGTGCAGATTGGACTCTGATACCGTGTTAAATTTGAGTTTATAATGAGTTTCCAACACAAAACCAAACTTAATATGGTATCAGAGCCCCCTGATGTCAGGCTACCCTGTGGTCCACGCCCTGGCATGGGCCGTGGATGTTATTTCCACAATTTACCCATGTTGGGAGGGATGTTAATTAATGAAAATCCCACATTTAGATAAATAATTAAGTAATATATGAAGGATTAGAGCTAATCCACACATTGTCAATTGATTTTGTGTTGAAAACTCATCATAAACTTATCATAAACCTAAATTTAACAGTTTCATGTTTTCTAAGATGATAACTTCTTCTTAAATCCTATACACCACTTCCACATATTTCACATCCTCTTCATCGTTCTTCATCTTTTCTCTGGTCTCACGAATCTCTGTTTTAATTTTGTTTAAAATCTCCACACGATGTCTTCTAGTTCTACACTTTTCCATGCATGACCCCTGATGTGTTTTTCCACTCATTTCCCGGAACAATCTATTTCCTTATTAGATATGTATGAACTCACTTCCTCCAAAATGAATTTGTTGAGATTAGTCTCCAAATTAACTTGATATCTCCAAATTTACTTGACCTCACCTACATTTGATGATAATTTAATATTTTCTCTTGGAAAAAAAATTTCCAAAGACATAAAACGAAGACAAAATACTCATAAAACATACTAAAAACCTTATTAAAAACATGTATAAACAATTTTTATCAGCACAGTTGACGCAAATTTTGAGTACGTTAGAACATGATATACGATCATAGTTGTAATGTTTCTTGAGTTTTTCTCATGACATGATATGAGGTTCGCCCCAACGATTAGGCCACACTTTTGTTTGAGCCCACCACAATGCAGCTCTGTTTCAGAAATGCATCACGATGATGGGAACACAAGGCTCTAAGGGAACATGCTTGAATTGGAGGATTTCTCCGGCTGTAACATCTAATTGAGTAACTCTTCACCATGAAACTCAGGGATATCAGATTTGAAACTCTATTTCCTAATCCTGCAAAGGGGTTTTCGTTATCAAAATCTTCTTATTGTCCGTCCAACCCTTGGACATGTTTCTGAGGTGAAGGAGCAGGCTAATTAGACATATTTTACATAACATAGCCAGAGCCGATTTTTGGGCCAAGCGAAGGAAACATAGGCTTGCAGCCGACAACAAATATATAAATTTCCGGCCACAAAATCTTAGAAGTTTCCTTTGGCCTAATAGTTAACTTAATAAACTGTCCTATTTCTGAGACCCAAGTTCGACTCCTCTCAGCCATTTTTTTCTTTTTGGCTTTTAGTCTTTGAGATTTCAGGACCGACTCTGAACATAGTTATAGTGAGTTTTTTTTTAACTCTCTTAAAAGTGAGCCTAAGCTTGCTGGGTGAATTCTGTGGTAGTTTGGGGTGGTTCACGGCGAGCGTGCAGCATGGAAGCATGTGTTTTACTCTGATACCAACATGATGGAAAATAAGAATAGAGTTTTAGCTATATTTAGAAATTTCATAGAAATCACTAGGGATTTACTTCTTGACAAAGATACGAGGAATCTGATCAAATCTCTTTCAAGAAACTTAAAGCAATTATTTGTTTATTAATTCTCAAAGTATATAAAGCTTGATAAGATAGCTATATATAGCGAAACTCACAATCCACTTTAAAAAAAAAAATTTATCTCTGAAAAATGAGAACTAGAACTGACCAAATTGCTAATTAGTAATAAAACTAACTAAAGGGAAGGTATTTTAAAATCGTTAAATTTTTTATATCATGGCGGTGATTGTTTGCTTATCTTAAAGGTATTTTTCTACTCTCTCTCTATATATCTCTCTCAACATAATTAACAACGACCCCCACATATTATGAGAAACAATGTTCATCCATGGGACATGGATCTTATGTATATACTATTCATTTTGATAATTACCTTTCGAAAATACAAACTGGGTGCAGTACTTTCAGAAAACGATTGAACTGCTTATTCATATATATATTTCATGCTGCATAATATATATTATAAAAATTACGGTAGTGCAATGTGATGTATTAGATTTTAGCTATTCATATGTAACTCAGTTTGTTGGAGTGAGATTTTTTTCTTGAGTATAAATCAATTATATCTTAACATGTTTTTATTTGACCGAAATTTTTTTTTTTTTAACATGTTTTATTGGGATTTGATCTGAGAAAATTATAAACTGAACGGTTGAATCGTTGCTTAGCCATAAGATACATGTTATAGACTAAAGTTATTTTATAGCAAAATAACGCCATTATCTAAATAGAAAGGAGATGAATGAATAATTAATTATCTTATGGCTATGTTATAAATTAATTATGCTTTCACCTCCTTTCTATTTAGATAATGGCGTTATTTTGCTATAAAATAACTATAGTCTATAACAAACGATTGCATCCTTTTGTTAGTGTAACAACCCCCTAATGCAATTCTGACATGATTAATAACATATTCGTTCATCGAAAGAGTAATTTAATCATTATATGATTTACTATGTAAAAACCTTTAATTGTTTTATCTACATGTGATTGGTCTAAAGAGACAAGTTGATACGATGACCCAACAAGCGAGATCCTCGGTTTCATCACTCTAACTTGACAAAAGGAAATAGTTAAGTATATATTGGTGTCTAACGACGAATGCATATAATGTAGTATAGTATTTACATAGACTAGTATCATAAAGCAATGAATGAGTTAATTTTGAGATGAGAGAGAGATAATGAATAAATGCGAAAGCTCTAAAATAGGTAGGGGAGGAGAGGAAACCATTAAGCAAGAAGGGTTTCCCAAACTAAGAATGCCAAAGAGATGAAACAGAAAAGGACAAAATTGTCGACAAAAAGGCAAATGAATAGTGGTAGTTGAGATATGAGCCTATTCCATTTATTTTATAATACTGTTTATTTTATTTTCTTGGCTTTGTATTCAATATTTATTTATTTTTGTGTATGACAGATGGCTAAGGATATGTCATTTGAGATGGAGAGATCATCATCATCTCTCATTTATTACCATTTCTTACTTTTTATTTGTTCATCGATTTTCTCAAATTTATTTTTACTTTCTTTAAATTTTTAACTTTGCATTGTTTTTGTTGAATTTTGTATTTTAATTCACGAATCTCTATTTATAATTTAAACTAGTATTACAATATTTGTAAACCGAAAACGTGGTAAAAATATAGTTTAACATTTGTAATAAATGAATGAGAAGATCAATATTTGCACTTTCGCAATGATGCTCTTTCTCTTAAATGCATCATCAGTACTATTTTTTTTTCTCTCTCTCTCTCCTTTCCATTGTATTGTAATTGTACCGCTGACGCAAACCACAATCATTTTGAAATTTTTGTTCTTTTTGTCCATGTGATGATGTGAA
This sequence comes from Isatis lusitanica, assembly GCA_900406415.1. Classification (NCBI taxonomy): domain Eukaryota; kingdom Viridiplantae; phylum Streptophyta; class Magnoliopsida; order Brassicales; family Brassicaceae; genus Isatis; species Isatis lusitanica. The sequence continues at coordinate 5,922 of OVBB01002182.1, read as the reverse complement.
GATCAAATGTATTTTTAAACTCGATTCGAATTTCAACCCGGTAAGTCTTTTAGGTCAGTGGTTGAACCACGGGTATTGGATCCGATCGCGGGCCACTTAGAGCATGATTATTGGGGTCTCTTGAATGAGTCTCTACGGAAAAAGTAAGCATTAAAATATAATAAAACAAGTAATGATTGTAGAGACAGACTCTAAAACAAGAGGTTTTAGAACCAGTCTCTACAATTACATGAAATTTTATTGGTAGAAAGAGAAAACAAAATTTATTAAATCAAAACTAATCAGTTAAATAGTAGTTCAGAGTTTTTAGTGGGACTCTCCCATTAATCATGCTCTTAGTTATTAATAATATATATATACATATAATATATAAACTAATTATTTAACATTTAATGATTAAACATAATTTATCATTATGAAAACCAGAATTCTGATTGCTAATTTTTAAAAACAAGAAAATGGAAGTTTACGTAGTAATGCAGTTTTTGGTAATACTTTTGGAAAACTTTTCCGGCTATTATTCTTTGATAATTTATAATTAATAACACTTAGTGATGTCGTTGCACAATTCTTGCATATAAACGTTTTCTTGTGATTTAAAGTTTTGAATTATTATATTTGATTTTGAAAAAAATAATAAGTGATTTTTTTTTTATAAATAACTCATGGAATTAGATTACTTTATAAATTTTTTTTTACACTATTATTATTTTGTTAGCTTTAATAAAAATATCTCCCATCTTAATCTGATTTATATTATCATTTTGTTAGCTTTAATGATGGTTGACAACAATATTTTCCTACCTGGCCAGTGTATGGTGTTGGTGATCGCCAAAGCTTCCGCCACCAAGTTGGGTCTATCTCCGAACGTGGTGGAGATGGTCATGCTGAACCACAGCCACCACAAGCACTTTCTTTAACCGCAAACAGCTAAGGAAGGAAGAAATGAAGCAACACCATCTCATCGATTTTGAAGTTCTCTTTTATTATTCTTTTTTTCGTTATTCTCGTGATCTCCAGACTTTTTATCTTATTGTTACTAGAAAAACTGCTAACCCCGCGCATGCGCAGAGTGGTCTTCCGTTGGTTATATTTTTTTTTCGTATTATAATTAGTTCCAATAAAATTTCGCAATCCAGAATATTTAAATATTTATTTGTCCACTTATGTATATTTGAAGAATCAGGATATCATTATTATATATATATATATGTATGTATGTGAAAAGCAAAGCAAAATATTTAATAAATAAATTAAAACAGTTTGTTTATGGTTTTTAAGAAAATAAGGCATTGCAAAAGCTTGATTTCTTGTTTTTGCGGTTGTCTTTTAGTTCCTGTGTGAAGTGAATAATATTTAACTTCTAATATTATATTTTTCTGATTTTAACATGGCGTAAATTATTAGTTGGAGTGAATTAATTGTTATAGTTAGAGATGTCTATTTTTTTCATGTATGTGGACGTCTATTTAAAAACTACTGTATATATTAATTTATTCAATAAACTATGGTAATTTTTGTTTATAATACCCATTTAAATTCCAAGGGCCACATTTGTATTATTTTTTTTTATAATACCCATTTCGGATACGGTCGGAAAAGGATCCAGGTCCACAGCCAGGGAGGCTCCGGTTAGCGGCATTGGAGTGATCGAGCACCTCAAGTTTAACCTTGATCATCTTGGTAATGGGCTTTTGGGCAACAGCCATAGCAAACATTCTAAGGGCCCAAGAGAAACTTTTTTTTTTCTGTTTACAAAACATAAAAGATGCCACGTGCCTTCACGGTATGCAAAGCGGGGAAAGACACTCCCTAGTTATATATAAAGATATATTTTTAAAATATTGCTTTTCATTCTATTAAAAATGAAATTGTAAAAATAAAAAGGGAATTGTATATAGATAATCATAATAGTAACAAAATAAGTCACTAAATATGGAAAAAGCAATAAAAAAATGAGAAATACTCTCAAATAGCACACTTTCATGTTTTTGTTACCAAAATAGCACATTAGAGTGAAAATAACATAAATACCACATTTTAATCATTTTTAAATGTATTACACTAATGAATTTGGGTTCACTGATCATTAATTAGGGTTTAGATTTTATGGTTTAGGGTTTAGGATTACAAAATTAAAAAGAAATGAATGAAAAATAAAAATATAATAGTTTTTATCTATTTAATGAGTGCTATTTAAGTTATTTTCACTCCAATGTGCTATTTTGGAGACAAAAACATGAAAATGTGCCATTTTTTAGAATTGCCCTAAAAATATATAGTTAATTTGTCAACTTGAGAACAAGCAAAAATCTATTATTTATTACAATATAAAATGATAATTAAAAATGAAACAGTTTTTCTAAACGTATAAATTAAAAAGTTTATTTTCTATTGTGTTCAGCTATCATGTACTTAGTCTTCTTTTTCCCCCTTTTTAATTAGCTCTATATTCTGTAATATCATGTCTTTTTGAAACAAATTTTTTAAAATCATTAGATCCAATCATTAGCATGAAATTTGATGTGGAATCAATTTTTGTGAGAACCCAGAACGGGCAGGATTTGGATTAGTCCAGATTCTCTAGTTTTGAGCAGATTTTATCGGATTTCAGCGATCAAATAATATTCCAAAGTTAATTTATCTGAACTTAGCTTTGACATTTGTTTCGGGTTCTGGTTCAAACGTAGGACCCGCCGGTCCGATCAAGGTTTAACAACATTACACTGAATGATTTTAATTTAGTGGGTCTGGAAAGCTAATTTAGACTCTAAAAATGATTAGATATATGAAAAGAAAAAAATATCTAGCAAGTAATTGGAACGACAAAAGGGTGTTTTCTGATTATTCGCAAGTTAGTAGTGACATTTACCTAAAAAGAGAGAACGAATTAACATGATGAAGTATTTAGTAATCGAAAAAGTTTTCAATTGATCCAAAAGGCTCTCAGTAGAGTATAGGCGAATTACACCAAGTCCAAAAGAGAAAAGTGTGATGATCTTTAGAAAATTTATAATGGTACATATTCTTGGAGTCTTTCGTGTTAGACAGTCCTAGCCGTTTTTGTCTTGTTTAACTTGTAAAATACTGAAATGCTGCATCACTCAAACATTACTTCTCGAGGCATCCTGTTATGGGAGTTGGTAACTCTTCTCTATTCCATCAATTTTATCCATCGTTTAATGATATATATAATGAATGGTAGGGTTGGCGCATCAAATATTCTTTGTGTTCTCGAGAAGGACTTTCACAAATGGATCAAATGATAAATATAATTTAATAATATAATAATCCAATTACTTTTATAAATAAAATCAAATTTTGATAATATATACACAGAAAATAATATAAAAATATATTTGGTAAATGTATACAGAAAGTAACATAACAGTATATTTTTATATTTTAATTTGATATATATATATATATTATTCACATAGTAAGACATGTTGATGTTTTTATAATTACAGATTCTTATAGTTTATTTTATTAAAATATGTAAAATATTTAGACAATCCAAAACGAGTTAAAAAAACTAATTAAATCATTTTAATTATAAACCTTACCTTCATGTGTGATTTACAAAAAAAATGTCATTAAAATTTAACGAAAATGGTAGAATTTCATTAAGGGTAGTTTAGACTAAACATATATAGACTATAATAGTTTTGATATACTTGATCACATATGATCATGTAGAGATTAATTACCATAAATAAAAATACATTAATTAAATATGTATCCAAACAATTTAAAATAATGGGTCACACATCTCTGATTAATTAAAAATAGTAATAAAAAAATATATGTATATTAGATATTAAATTAAATGATAAATATAATTAAATAATATAATAATCCAATTATTTTTATAAACCATAAAATCAAATTTTGATAATATATACACAGAAAGTAACATAAAATATATTTGGTAAATATATACTGAAAGAAACATAACAGTATATTTTTTGTTTCCATTTGATATATATATCATTCACATAGTGAGACATGTTGATGTTTTTATAATTAGGGGTTCTTATTGTTTGTTTTACTAAAATATGTAAAATATTTAGACAATCTGAATACGGGTTAAAAAGACTAATTAACTCATTTTAATTATTAAACTATTAAGATGTGACAAGTTTTATGTATGGATTATTATTTATAACATATTGACACATATAAATCTGTAATGATTTTTTATATAAAAATAAGCAGTTTCGATTTCTAAAATAATTTGATCAACTCAAAACATACTGAACTTACATAATATAATTTTACAGCAATATTTTGTTAAATATGAAATACCATAAAAATATATTTTTTTAATCATGATCACACACTATACCATGAGTTAGAGTCATGACATGAGTAAAATGAGTTTCTACTAAAATCAACCCATCTTAAGTTTCAACTTATACAGAGTAAAAAACATAAAAATCAAAACAAACTAAAAATATTCTTTGTCTTTAGAGTGAGTTAAAATTTAGCAAACTATATAATACATCTATATGTAAAGTAAAGCTATTAACACATCTAAAATTTTTTCATCTAGAAATATATTGTATCCCATATTCTCTTCCAATTTTATTATATATATTTTTCTAACTTTTCTAGTCTAAACAAATATAACTTTTATCCAAATTTCGATTAAAAACAAACTTTTACCCAAAATGATGTACAAAATCTCACTTTACACTTATTAATTATTATATTATAATTAAATTATAAATCTTTAGTTCTCTTTAGTTATATATTTAACATATAATTTATGATTAAAATCATCCTGCGCTCAGCGTGTGTTAGAGTCTAGTAGATGTTAAAAAAGTGTTAGAACTAAAAAGTGTTAGAATTTTAAATTAAAATTATTATTTTTATTTGTTCCTCATTACGTTTGAGGAAACATATTTTTCTTCATAAATTCATTTATTTTGAGGAAAATTGAGAAATAAAGTAAGACCCATGGGTCTTGAATATGACCAAATTTTCATCCAAATTGGTGTCAAATCCGAGGAATACAAAATTCCTCATCTTCTTTTTCTTTTTCCTAAAACCTGGTCCAATTGGAGCCTAAAGTGGACTCCTTTTGAAGGAGTATAATTAAAAATTTTAAAATCTTGAAATTCTCTATTTTATGAAGGGTGTAAACAAATCAGAATCGCATGGTCAGCCCAAAAAAAAACTTTAATTTACCTTTGCAACGTTTTCAAGGTGACCGACCATGTGCACGATTATTTCAAATGCAAGAAGAATTCAAGAAGATCTTTTCACTAGTGGCTCAAACATAATCGATGACGCTTGGTCTCTTATCTTCACTTTCAGCGAATGTATTAGAAGAATTCATGTATAACACATTGGCAGTGACATCGAACAAACACGATTGAATGTTATTGCAACAATAACTGATGAGACAATCTAGAAGCCATGAAGAAAGAGATACATTTAAAAAAAAAAAAAGAGATACATTTGTTTTATTTTTTTTTTAATTAGCAAATTCATGTGTAGAATTAAAATTGATGTGTATCTATGTTTTTCTTTGATTGATTCTCCAGTATCAATTTTTTTTCTTTAAGGTATAAACTTCTCATAATACAAAAAAAGAAACTGAGGTATCAAGAACAAGAAAAAAAAGAAAGAGGGACTAATTGCTGATAGATTTGTTTCAGACAAGCAAGTACAGGTACAACATAAAACACCAATAAATTACAAAGTAAAATACACTGTTATTGTAGAAAAGAGAGTACAAGGGAGTTGTGTTCTTGAAAACATTAGTGGAAACACACTTTTTACTCGGGATCCTGGAAAGGCTTAAAATCCTTAAGACTTTGTATGAGTCCTTGCACAGATCCAGCTGCAGCAACAAGGGAGACAAGGAAACAAGCCCAGCTCAAGATTTTCAGCCATGTCCAAGTGAATGAAAAC
>OVBB01002180.1:0-12048 GCA_900406415.1 Isatis lusitanica | reverse complement strand
ATCATATATAACATGTTAACTCCAAATATCAGCTAATGTTAACATGCTAACCAAAACTTGTAAACATTTACATTGATTGTTAACGTGCTAATAATAATATAATATATTTATATAGAAATTTAACGTGTTAATAATAATAACTGTTAACAAACAATCTCTTTTTTGGTCTCTTATGTGCTAACATTTATGTGCTACTAATGTTATACAAAATATTACCATGATAACATCGATAACGTGTTAACAATTATAGCATGCTAACAAAGATACCACTATAACCTTATGTGATAACTCGGTTATCATATCATACATAATTTATGTTAACATATATAATATGTTACTTATGTTATATAAAATGTTAGCATGGTGTCTTCTTCTTCTTTATCTCTCTCTCTTCCCTCTCTCTTTCCTTCTCCCCCTCTCTCTCCTCTTTCTCTTCCTCTCCGGTCGCCACCGCCATGGATAACATCACCACTGTGACCAATATTTTCACTATCATCCACCATCATTATCATCACCACCTCAATACGGTTACCGTTATCACGCATGGATGCTACATAGAATAGTAGCGTACTATGCTAACAATAAAAACGTGCTTACAAGTATGACAACATGTTAACATGTTAACATGCTAACAATAAGACATTACTTATTACAAGATAACTATTAATCATCACTGGATAACAATCTAATGTTAATGTGTTAATTATATTAGTGTGTTAACAATCCAATATTAACGTGCTAACAATATTAGTAGTATTGTCCACAATCACTAATATTATCATGTACTATGTTAACTCCAATATCAAATAACATCAACGTGTTAACACTACCTCATTGAATATTGTTATCGCGTAAATGTTGTTAGTACATAGATAGTGTTAGCATATAAATGTTGTTAGCATGTCAATCTAATTATCATTTCATGTTATGTAGAAAGTTAGCATCATATATAACATGTTAACTCCAAATATCAGTTAATGTTAACATATTGTTATCACGTAAATGTTGTTAGCACATATATAGTGTTAGCATATAAAAGTTGTTAGCACTAATTATCATTTCATGTTATGTAGAAAGTTAGCATCATATATAACATGTTAACTCCAAATATCAGCTAATGTTAACATGCTAACAAAACTTTTAAATATTTACATTGATTGCTAACGTGCTTATAATAATATAAGATATTTATATAAAATTTTAACCTGCTAATAACGATAACTGTTAACAAATCATATATTTTTGTCTCTTCTTCTTCATCTCTCTCCCCCTCTCTCTCTCCCGCTTTCCCTTCTCTTAATCTCATTCTCTGGTCACACCACCGTTAGTAACATAGTGGTCACCGATATTTTCACTATCGTTATCATCACCACTTCATTACGATTATTGTTATCACCGTTCTAACTAAAATCACCATCGCCACCGTAATGAAGGTACCGTCGCCGTCGTTATTTGATGAAAAGATAATATTGTAATTAATTGGAAAGCATAAGGGTAAAACAGATTTTTGGTGATGAATAGTATACGTTGAATAGTATACCATGAAAGAGAACTAATTTCATTATTATCGGGTGACATTCTTCGCAATTTCTCATATAAAAATACAAATTACATAGTGTATGAACGGGTAATCACATAATAATAATATAAAGGTCTCAAAATAGGGTAGCCTTTAAGTAGTCCTCTTTCTGACAAAGACTCCTTCTGGTCATATGGTGTCCAAAGTATTTCTACTGCCTGCAACATTTTTTATTTTCAACATGTTTTATTACTAAGACTTTTAAACTGTTCCCAAATATTATGCAAACTTACCGATACAGAACCTGTTACCATTATTCGACTACTCGGTATCGACCGGAGTGTCAGAAAAGCTTCCTTCAGATCCTCAATATACCATATTGGCTCCAGTTTCTGTATAGTACCCTTTGCAGCCACCAAGATGGTTACCTGACCATGTACAAGAACACTTTCTTTTAAACAGTTACTAAACTCAAAGTATAGCAACCTAATGACTACTGTTACCCAACAATATTGCAAATCATTTATTGCTTTTTTTTTAACAAGTCTCATTATAAAAAAAACTCATGCATTTAATTACCACAATAATATTCGTTGCTGAAACCGCAAGCTCTCTGAATCTTGGAGATTTTTTGCTTTATGCTATTCAGGTTAACAAGTGTCTCCTCGAACTTTCCCTGTTCATCAATGGAGAGTTGATTAAACCGATTCTCTCCCTCTTCTTCACTCTGGTTCGCATCTACATGAGAGTACACGGTTCAAACATAGTTGTTAGGTTCTGCGTCCATGTTCACTGAATGATCCATGTAGACTTAGTGATGAATAACAAGGGATGCAATAGTCCGCTTGCCTCAACAAATCCAGTGATGCCTCTGTAAGACACATAACATTTAAAGAGAAAATGTATAACATGTTCATCTATAAAGAAGAAAAAGATGCATTTTTCATATATTGAGAAATAGGTTACCAGTTAAAACATTGCCCAGGCCCTCTTTTGTGGATGTATCTGCATTTTTCGCGAGGCGATCGAAATCTTGTTGTATGGTCCTCCCTGAACCAAGCAACTCCTTGTTCCTTATCCCATAGCTCTTCCTTGAACTCTAAACCTGAAGCTCCCTGAGACAACACTCCATAGATCTTGTAACACCTTCCTGAATAAGCCCATTCAGCTGTTTTGATTCCTCAGTAAACCCACTCAGCTTTTGAGTCTATACGACTCACTTATAATCCTCTGAAATCCTGAGAAACTTCAATGCGCTTTGGAACTTCCCAACCAATAACACTTTGGTAAAGATATCAGCCGGATTATAGGCTGTTACAATCTTGGTAAAGATATCAGCCGGATATCAAATCTCTGATGAAGTGATACTCAACTGCAACATGCTTTGTTCTTTCGTGGAAGACAGCATTCTTTGTTAATGCAAAGCACTTTGCGAATCACATTACACGGTTACAACATCTTGTCAATGAACCCAAGTTCATTCATGAAACCTTTCAACCATACTGCTGTCTTTGCTGCATCTGTGAGGGCACTGTATTCAGATTTGGTTGTAGATAACACCACCACCTTTTGTATTACCTCCAGCCGTGAAAACAATCCCTGTAGTAGACCTTCATAATCTGAGTCACAATATCCCTTAACCACGAAATCCCCTTCTTTCTTAAAACACAGCTTGGTTTTAAGACAACCATTCAAGTAACAAAATATCCATTTCACCGCTTGCCAGTGTTCTTTTAAGGGTTCACTCACGAACCTGCACACTACCCCAACTGAGTAGGCTAGATCAGGTCTAGTACCGATCATTGAGTACATTAGACTCCTTACTGCGCTCTGGTAAGGTATACTCTTCATGTACTCCTCTTGTTCGTGAACTTCTTTTTTCGTACCAGACTTAGGCTTGAAATGAACCCCCATAGGTGTAGCCACTAACTTCGACTGATCAATTCTGAAATTTCCCAGCACCTTTAGCACGTAGCCTTCCTGAGAAATAGTCATAGTACCTTTTGTCATGTCCCTTGTGATCTCCATTCCTAAGTTCTTACTTACTTTCCCGAGATCCTTCATCCCGATTTCTGAGTTGAGTAACACCTTCAGCTTACAAACTTCCTGATTGTTCTTAGAGGCTATCAGAATATCATCTACATATAGCAGAAAGTAGATGTACTGATCTTCTCTAAACGCCTTGTAGTATATACATTGATCATAGTCGCTTCTGCTGAATCCATTGCGCTGAATGAACTCATCAAATCTAGAATTCCACTGACAAGGCGATTGCTTAAGACCATACAACGACTTCTGTAGCAGACATACCTTATCTAGAAAGTATTTGTCAACATACCCCTGTGGTTGATCCATACAAATTTGCTCATCCAGAAAACCATGCAAGAAGAAGGTCTTCACCTCCATTTGTTCTAGCTCCATATCGTGATGAACAACCGCAAAAAAAGAAGCCTGATTGATATGTGTTTAACCACTGGTGAGAAAATCTCCTGGTAGTCCACTCCTTCCTTTTGTGAATAACCCTTTGCCACCAGTCGTGCCTTGAATCTCAGCTCTTCTACGCCTATAAACATTCAAGACCAGTTTTCTCTCAGGCAAACGAGAACCAGGTCCTCCTTTTTCTCAACAGCCACAACAGATTTCTCTGAGACTCTGACTGTTCATCTATTGTACGGTTTATTGTAGATGAAGTGTAATAAAGCACAAAGTTGTAAAGATAAGAATGGGAAATTATCCTTTCACACATAACAAACTTCCTGAGGACAAATAAGCTAAATCACTTCTTAAATAATGGGGAACTAATTATTAGCTACATCAAGAAAATATCATGCATTACATTACATGGCTACACATATGAAAAATACTAATTTATACAAACTATATGAATTATATTGTTCACAACATCAAATGATAATATGTACGAAGTAAATAGTGTTATGTAGTTAACCAGTACGATCAAATTTTAAGCTCACATGTGTCTTCTCTCTCACCCATATCCATCTCAATTTGTTCCTTTGTTACTCTTTTATTATCCTTATTCTAATCTTTTAACTTCTTTCAATATTTTACCAAGACAGTAATAACTTTATTCAGTTATTTTTTTTTCTCCATCAAACTTACCTGTTCGATTATTCATTTCTCTAAGGAGCAGAATGCACCTCATTACTCCAAAGACCAGAATTCAAAGTCTGTGTTGGTTCATCTTCGCCGCCTTATCTTTTCACTTTGATGGTCGGGATTTTTTCTATTGATTTGGTCCTCTTTTTGATGATTTTATTTGGTTTTATTTGTGATAGTTTAGGATCATTTGATTTTTCTAGGGGGAGTGGCAAACCTTGGTTTATGATCATTTACTTCGGATCGGTAGTTTATTATCGGATCCAGTTTAATCATTGGATCGTTATATTTTGTGTTAATTGATCTGTAATCAGAATCAGACATCTAATATACTATTCTGGTCAATGGAAGTTCGTTGTGATATTAGTAATATAACATCATTTAGTTCACATGTGTTGTTATGTAAATCATATAATTCATGTAGTTTTGTATATATTAAAATTGTGCAGAACTGCAGATGTATAGTTGTATATTGGCGTGTCATTTATGTAGGTACGTAGCAATTATTTTTCCTAATGATTATAATCCTTTATTTAAAAGATTAATTTTCAGGTTTTTCATCAATATTAAGAAAAAGTAAATACATGCTTATATTTGTGACTTTCTGATTTTATTTTTAATTAGTTTAATTTAGTTTCACCACTCATATTTTAACATTTAAATTTCTATTTTAATTTTGAAGTAGAATACATTATTATAGTTCAAAAAATCAATTTTATAAAATTAAAACAAATATAAAAAACCATTCTTCTGAATACATAGGAATAGGAAGTAGTATAGATGATCAAAATAACACTAAAACATTCAAGGTTCATAGTTAAAATTAAATATAAATACCAAATTTTAAAACATACTGCGCATTGCGCAAGCTTATTTAGAATGATTGAAAGTAAAGATAATGCACAAACCACACACTTAGACACACAAAACTCATCTCCCTTTATTATAATCTGATCAAAGAGGAGGGGGCTTATCACTGAAAAAGCGAGCAAGAACATTGTTTTCAAGAACCGCTAAGGCTTCAGAAGAATTGATGCACATAGGAGTCTTGTATTGAGATGGGGAAGTACCTTGAGAGAAGGAAAACTCCATCAGAGAATTAAATGTTCCTTGTTGCACAACCCTAATTTCCAGAGCTCCAATAGATCCATCTTTACTCCTTATTTCTCGATAAAGAGAACATAATGATTCCTCCATTACACAACAACATTCCACCAATACTTTGTTATCAAGTTTAACAATGTCACTGATGTTTTTGGCTTTGAGTTCCCAATAAAAAACGTAGTGACCTGGAAGAATGGAGATATCAGCATAGCATGTAAATTCCATCAATACTAAATCTGAACGTTCAAGAACGAGTGTTGCATGATTCAACGCCTTTAGAATGTCTTCTTCAGTAGTCACTTCCACGTTGACGCTTAGAACCATGTTATTCCTGCGTATGAACCTAAACTGAGGTGCACTATTGTGAAATCCAGACACTTGTAGAATATCTCCTATTCTATATCTGTGTAAGCCTAATAACAACATAAAAAAGTAGTTATTATTTGAGAAAAAACATATAATATATGAATACCATATGTATATATAACTCACCGTAATAATTTGTTATCAAGGGCTCATAGTAAGAGCCAATCTTGACATCCACAAGATCAACAATTTCACCTTTGTTTCCTTCGTCAGCAAGTATGAACTCAAAGTAGGATATGGTGGGAATAAAAGTATAGGATACATCTTGTGGCTTGCATAAGGGATTCACATTTATCCCAAACATTGTTTCAGAAGATCCGTAGCCCGGGGAGAACAAATGCACTTTGTTGGAGTAAAACTCTAACATTGGAATGTATTGAGAATTTTGTCCAGTAATAATGCTTTGAATGAACTTTACTTTAGGCCAAAGACGTGTGATTATACCTTTCCAAGATTCTTTACTACATTCGTCTTCAATCTGATCTGCTAATTCGGAATTACCTCCTCCCAGAATGTTAGTAACAGCATCTCTGCAACTAAGGTCAGTGATCCACTCGCTAACATGGCCAGATCGGATATTGCTGCACATTTCTTTCCAGTTGCTCTCAAGAAAATTAATTGCTCGAACCACAGAAGAAGCAAAACCAGAAACCACACTCACAACCTCGTCTCTCTGACGAAGAGCGCAAAGAAGATGGCAGTACATAGCCTGCTTGTTATCTGGACAAAACGTCACTTCTTCAGGGCTTGTAAAACAATTTGAAGGCCGCTTCTTGAAACTGTCACTCAATAAGAATCCCGTAATTCCAGTAGCTATTGGCAAACCACATGGAGTTGTAGACGGCTCTTTGACGTAATACAATGTTGCCGACTTTCCTTTTTCGTCACTCTTGAAATGCCTACCGACCATAATCAGAGGGTTAGATCTTTGAGTTGAAAGCTACAAAGAATATATATATATATATATATGTATGTATATGTGTGTGTGTATTTAGGAAAATTCTTCAAAATATTACATTATTAAGTTTTTGTTCCAAATGTATCATCACTACTTTGTTTTCAGCAATACTACAAATTCAATATCAAAATGACTCAAAACTCCTTTTTAATAGGGAAAAGGTTACCTAAACATAATTTTTAAATTTTGTTTTATAATGCGGTAACTAAGTATTTTTCCCACGATAGTTTGTTGTATTATTGAAAGAAATTATACTTAATTAAAAGTATGGTAATTAAGGATAAAAAGTTACTTTGATATGACGGATGAGCGTAGAGCATAGATAAATGCCATGTCCTCAAAGAACTTGTCGTTAACAGGGAAGATTTTTTGTTTCCCTCCAGAAGTTCCAGAGCTACACATATCAACAATGTCAGAAGAATACCACATTTAAATTTACATATCATATATGTATAACCAGCAAACAGGGGCGAACCCATAGTTATATTTTATCGGGTCAAAACATTTATTAAAAATAATAGTCAAAAAAAAGGAAACCAAAATCGTTTTTAATATAAATATTAAACATTTTACAAAAACACTCGACGATTTTTCATGTCATGAAGTCTTTTTTTATCATAATCTCATTTATAATTGTACATCAAAAAAGCTAAACAATCATTTAGAAACTGAATTATTTTAAAAAAGTTCATTAAACTGAATTTTTTTTTTTGTTAATATGTGATACCAAAAAAATTGGACTTTACAAAAAATGGGTTGAATTATGTATAATTTATTGTACAGAATAAAAAAGTGGACCAGAAATATGATTGTGGTCAGACCTAAGCTATACTTAAGTCAAGTATAAACATATATTTTTTTTTTTATTCTTTTTTCTTTCAAAAAAGAAAAAACATATAATTTTGTTTTTAAACGAAAAAATATTTAAATTTTTTCTTTGGATACATGTGGTACTGATAGATTCCACAAACCATTGAGGTAAGGCGTTAAATGTGCCTGGTGAACCCCATGTTTGTCGGTTTTAAATTTTTAATAATCATTTTTATGACAAAACTAGATTAGGAGGTTATTGTATACATTATCAATAATTGTTTCTAATATAAAGCACATATATGATTATAGGGCAATTCTAAAAATGACACACTTTCATGTTTTTGTTACCAAAATAACACATTAGGTTAAAAATAACCTAAATAGCATTCATTAAAGAACAAAAAACCTATTATATCATTATTTTAATTCATTTCTTCTCAATCTTGTAATCCTAAACCCTAAACCATAAAATCTAAACCCTAATTAATAATTAGTGAACCCAAATTCATTAGTGTAATACATTTAAAAATGATTAAAATGTGTTATTTATGTTATTTTCATTATAGTGTGCTATTTTGATTACAAAAACATGAAAATGTGCTATTTGAAGTATCTCTCATGATTATATGTCATCCATAAAACAAGTTAATTTTGTTGCAAAAAAATGATTATTAATTTTTATACTTTTTATATATATATTATGTGTATTTTTTGTAAAGTATAAAAACTTTATACATAATATACCACGGTAGAACTGTTTTTTTCAATAATGTAACCTCTTTTAATAATATAGATTTAAGTAATATACCATGGTATATTACATAACTTATAACTTTCACAAATAGATTATTTTCATATAAAAAATAAAAAACAAACAAAAAACCAATTAAAAATAACATCCATATTCATAACATATTAAAATTATATATTACATTTAGAATATAATTAAATATCAAAAGAAAAAAAATTCTGTCATGAGGATGGGCCAGACTCTAGTATATTATTTATTTGTTATTACTTGAATCTAGTAAAAAAACCATTTCCTGGTTTTGCCACCCATAAACCGATTGATCCGTTAATTATACAATATTTTTTCCTTAAACTGGACAATACATACCTCAGGAGAAATCTGGTAATAGGGTTTCCAGAAATTACATCTGAAGGTTCTCCATTGGCGACACGTTCGATATAAGGTCTAACATCATCGTAAGTCACCACCGGTACGTTCTTCTTGAATAACTCTTTATCAGAGCTTCCATGGAGGTAGCGTTGGAGATACTCTGTCTTAGCATTAAGTGTGAGTATCTCCTTCAATACATCGTCTTGTATTTGCTTCACATTTGATGTTAATTTCGCTAGATCCATCAGAGCGGAGGTTAGATCGATAATTACCTTTGATTTCGATATCTGAATCACCTCAAATTAAATGGTTTATATAAGAGAGAAAAAACGTTTAATAAATTTAATTAATTCAGGTGCAGGCTCGGATAGTTAAAATGTGCGGGTAATTGAATCACATGTTTAATAGATTAATTAATTCATATCATAATTTTATCTTTTTAAGCAGATCTAACTGTTTGATTTAAGTTATCACTAGATCAAATAGTTTATATAAAATAGTTTTAAGAAAATCTCACGTGGGTAGTGGTAGACAATTTTTGAATCGTTTGACCGATTAGTTATTTAAAAAAATAATACCTAACTAAAAAAATATTCTTAAAAAGAGAGCCTATAGGAATCTTTCTTTGTGATCTCGAGAGTTAATAGCAATCTGTCCATTTAGTGTCAGGAACCGGCATATTCCAAATAAATTGCATTACGAAATTATTGTTCAAAGAGTTATCATAGTTGCAGTAGTTGAATTCAATCTATCATAAGACCATCCACATTGGTTTCTATATTCAACACCTTCCACTTCAACTTTAAACACTTTACATCATTTTCTCTTTCTTCCACATAATCATTCAACACTCAATTCAATTTTAACCACCACAATGGTTTTGTTTAATAAAATTTAAGATTTTAAAATTATGATATTTTTTGTATCCAAATCAAATAAACCAAGTTTCTATTGATAGAGTTTAAAAAATGATGAATTTTGGTATAAAATTTATAATTAAAAAAAGTAATGTATTATAAAATAATTGATCTCAAATCACTTGGATGTAAAAAAAAAAAAGATAAAATATCAAACAACCAATAGAATTATAGCACTTGACGTTGGTGGGTCCCGACTTTTTTCTTTCAACATGTTGAAAAGATTCAACCTTGTTTAGGGATTCAACGGTTGAATAAAAATTCAACACCCCCATATGATTAATCATCTTATTGTTATAAAATATGTGATTATTCATCACTTATATCACCAAGTGTCACCTAAGTTGCATGTATACTAGATGTGTCATGTTGTAAAGGAGATTAGTCACCTCCTTAGGTGTCACTCCCTCCTCTCTTCTTAACCCCTATAAATAGGATGCTTGTATTGTTGTTAAAAGACTAGATGAATCTGAATGAGCAATCCATAAGTCTTTACCTCTCTCTCTTAAGTCTCTCCTCTTACTAAAAACTTTATCTTTGCTGTGTGGTATATCATAGAGTTCTATTCTATAAATAGAACCAAAGGTTTACCACCACATAATATTTCGCAACACTTATACTATTTTTATTTAGAAATCATTTTCTTCAAAAAAAGTTTTCTAATTACGAATATGTTGTCACGGTTGTTTTTTGACAACAAATTTAGTTTTAGATAAAATAGGTTGTTTGAACTAAAAAAATTAATAATATTTGCATAATATCTTATATTGGTTAATAATATCCGTGTATTATCTTATATCTATTTCAAAATGGTAAACTCTACGCTATATATTTTTATAACATCATTATTTGTTTTATTATATCATAAACCAATTTAAAATATTAAATCAATAAATAGCACAATATTTATAATATATAAATTACATTTTAAATATAATAAAAATGATATTAGTTTGATTTCAATTATGCTCATACAAGGTTTGAAAATATAGTTCACAATCAGTTCCGTTAATATATTAATCATTCCAAAAAAAAAAAATCTTATTTATTGTAACTTTCTATTACTATAAAACATTTGACTCCCCACATAGAGTTTTTCTGTCTACAAAAGAACAAAATGAATTTTTCGAAACTAACTAATAAAAAAGGCAAATAATAAAATAATTATCTCGCACAACCGCAGGTCTATTACTAGTAATAATGTAACATGCAAAAAAAAAAAGTTGAAGTGGTATTTAAAATTTGTTTTGAAATAAAGTATCTTGAAGAGAAATACTCTCAAATAAAACACTTTGATGTTTTGTCACATAATAGTACATCAAGATGAAAATGAAAAAAAATAACAATCAATAAAAGATTTAAAGACAATTATACATTTAAACAAAAAAGATTAAATTAGAATAATCATTTTTATATATATTACACTAACGAGTTTGTGTTCACAAATCATTAATTAGAGTTTAGATTTTTATATTTATGGTTAGAGTTACATGATTGAGAATATTAAGTAAGTGTATAATAGTATTTTTCCTCTTTCATGAATGTTAATTTTGTCATTTTCACCCTGATGCATTATTTTATGACAAAAATATAAAAATGTGTTGTTTTTGAGAATCGTTCTATCTTAAATCAAATTAATATGTGGTTATGATTTTTTCCTATGACGACAAAACCAAAACCATTATAAAATACTCACTATAACTTTTGATGTGGACTAGGTTTGGATCAACGGTGAGTTTTTATATCTACTATCAACTAGGTTTGGACCCGTGCGTAGACGCACGGGTTGTTAATTCTAATAATTATAATTTTTTGTAAATTATAACATAACATCTAAACGTAGATTTAGTGGTAAATAATTAATGGTGTGAGAGTAAACATAACAATGTATGGAATATATATCGGAATATGAATAGTCGGGATGTCTGATTTAGTATAAATAATTAATGGTTTGGGTTGAAAATGTTATTGTTGTTATCTGCAAGCAGAAATCAGTTTTCGTTTTAGCATATAATATTTGGTTTGATATGTCGAAATTTTTGTTTTGATTGTATATAGAAGTCAATACTTCGATCGATAAGATATTAATGTTTACACTCATATTCAATACAATATTATATAAATATGCTAATTT
>OVBB01002177.1:0-12054 GCA_900406415.1 Isatis lusitanica | reverse complement strand
GTTTCTTGACTTATGTGTGGTTGCTTCTCCGTTTTGTTATTATTCGTGAATTTGTTCTCTCTCTTTTTTCCTTCACTTTTTAATATATGTCAAGGCCATCAAAATCAATCTTTTAGGTCTCTACCAATACAGAACAAAGCTAAAGGCCTTAAAACTTGATACGTAACATTGGGAATCTACTCTGAGGATGATGTAGTAGCCAAAACCCTAAAGATATAAACTAGCGTACGTGGTATAAAAGAAAAACCCTAAAAATCATATATTTCTTTGCACATTCAGTAACAACGCCTACATTCACCCATTTTCTTTCAACAGGTCATCTTCTTCATCTGTGTGTTAATTATCTTCATCCCTTGTCGATTTTCTTCTTCTCAAATCGTGATTTGTTTTCGTTTTCGTTCTCGTTCACGGGGTATCAAGGATTTCGTGAAACTTTGCAAATTTCTATCAAAAAGTATCAAAAGTTTTTGATACAAAAGAGTTTTGCCTTGAGTACATGTTTCGTAATGAAGTATTTACTCTATTCCTATTGTTTACAGAACAAGAACATCTTCTATCTACATCGATATGGAATCATCTTCAAATCACATGGTATATACTGTCACATTGATGTATACATTAATGTTTTAATGTATCTTACGTGTGTTAAAAGTTTTGTTTGCACAGGTAAGTCTCTTGAAGATTGAATCTCCTACGTCTACATGGGTGAAACCCCTGGAAAATTTGCTCAACACCATTAATGGTTTCATATTCTTTATCACTTTTCTCTCTCTTAATTACATTTTTCTTGATGGTTCCATAGATTAACAACTTTGTTATATATATACAGATGTGGATTTCAAGATAGACAAACAAAGTAAAACTGTATACGTATATGGGAAAATCAATCCAGAGATAATACTTGAAAAGATTACAAAAGCAGGCCAAAAAGCTGAGATTGTATGGACCGATTATGGACGCAAGGAACCGTCGAAGGAACAGTGTTATGTTCAATCGAACTATCATCATCATCATCAACAATGCAACTATCCTCCACAAACATGGATGTATCAACCTCCAATGCACTATCAAGCTTGTGCTCTTCCACCTCCATATATACGCCAGGTTCATCCGCAGCCGCCGCAACTGTATGCGTTCCATCAGAATGAGCCGGCGGCTAAGAGTTTCCCACCGACGCCGGCTCCGCCTAAGAACTTCACGATGGGAGATTTGCAACCAGGATGTAGGATCATGTGAATGATCCTAACGAGTGTTTTCTCTTTCTTTTCATATCATTCATCATAATCATAATGAGTTTTTTTTTTCCTTCATTTATGATTCTTTTGTTGTAGTTGAATTTGTGCCATTCTTTTATATACAGATAATATTATAACATTCGTGTTTGCTTTTGAACTGATGACACAGACTTTGAGAAAATGGGACCAGTATTCGAATTTGAGAGAAGTAATCTCTGTACCAATACAGAACAAAAGCCTTTTGACTTCAAACTAGGAGAGACTCAGAGGATGATGCAGTAGCAGTTGCAGATGTAGGTTCTTTGTACAGAGCAAAAGCTTTTTGACTTCAATCTAGGCGAGTGCAGTGGCAGTTGCAGATGTAGGTTCTTTGTACCATACACAAGAAGAAGATTAGAGTCTAGGCCAAGTTTCATCCCCAAATACTAGAGATTCCATGGAAGCTGGTCCGGGTCAAATATAAGCAGCCACATGTATGATCCGAACATGAACTGGTACACGCTTGAGAAGCTCAGACTTTGAGAAAATGAGACAAGTATTGGGAATTGAGAGAGTTAACTCTGTACCAATACAGAACAAAAGCCTTTTGGCTTCAAAATTGGTAAGACTCATAGGACCATGCAGTGGCAGTTGCAGATGTAGGTTCTTTGTACCATACACAAGCATAGACTGGACTCTAGATCAAGGTTTATCCCCAAATACTAGATTCAACGGAACCTGGTCCGGTTCAAAGAGGTATGATCCGAACATGAACAGGTACAGTCTAAACGGTGTATCTATGGAGCATGCGGGTGTTAGTGTAGCCGTGGAAACATAAACAGCTACATCTCAAGACTGGACTAAACCATTTGAAGGAAAATATATCTTTGGCTTGTCTAGACACAATGTCTCTCCTTCTCTGTAAGAGCATAGGAGTAACATATGAAAATGGAAGTAATAAGACGAGAGAAGAAGACAGAAAATTGTTTCATGACTTGTGTGTGGTTGCTTCACCGTTTGGTAACTTTGGTTACTATTCGTGAGTATGTTTTCTCCTTTTTTAGTTTTAATTTATGTTTAGAGCATTCAAACCAATCTTGTAAACAATTAACTTTATACCAGTACAGAAGTTTCGACGTCCATGTAACGTTGGCCCTGTTCGTTTATAATCGCTGCGACCAGCGGTAACGTCAAAAAAATAACATGGCAGCAAAGACGAACTGACAGGTACTGAAACTTAAAAGTAGCCACACGGAGATGAAAAAACGAGACGCTGCTGCTGTGATTTGTCGCTGATTTATTCAGCGTCCGTTTTATTGGGTGATATCTACCGCAGCGACTGAAGAAATGAGTTACCACTGTTTCGCTGGTGCTATTTTGGTTGTGTTTATAGGTTTAGTTTTCGGTTGCTATCGCTGCGACAAGCGATCATAAAACGAACAGGTATGTTGTTTTTCTCACCTGGCATGGTCCCAAAGAGGTATTCAGCTTCAGAGATGCGTTTGCATTGTGCATACATAGCCAGAAGACCATTAACCACACCAACTTCCAAATCAAACCCTGTTTTACTGTACATCCATGATTCTGTTGTTGGAACTTGTTTATGACAAAATGGTTTTAGACCATTTGCCAGTATGCTATTGGCGAAAACGTTCGTCATAATGACGGGATATTGAACACTATAAAGTAGTGTAATCATATGTCAAAATCGAAATAGTTGTGAATGAGAAATGAAAATTTAAAGTAGGTTGCTTTTAAAGCTTAAAATGTAACATTCGTAAAATGTCCCACTTTAGAATATAAAGGGAAAAGATATATGTGGACCAAACTCAAATTTTGGGCTTCGAGATTTGACAAATGGACTTACGGTTTAAAAGATTAATACTTTACCAAAAATTGTTTGCAAATTTATTGTTGAACAAGTAACTAAATATCTTTTTCTTTAAGGTAATTTCTTGCAATCTAAAGTATATAGATTGTTTTTTGTAACATAAGAATAATCATGACGTTATGAGAATGAATTCTCATTAACATAAAATTTGTTTTCACTTTATGGAACCACAAAAGTGCTGAGGCTTTTTTTGTTTTTTTGAAATAAATGTTAAATTAACTTCAAAAGAAAAAGTAATCGTTTTTTCCTATATAGGATACAAGAGCTTGTTTAGAAAGTTAAGAAAGTTTAGAAGTGTTTGGATTAGAATGCTTTAGGGGCCAGTGGACAAAGTCACGAAGCCAAACCACTTCATGAGTCCCTCATTGTAGGTATGGTCCTGAGTCCGTCGAATGCTTAGAAGCCTGTTTCGTACCGTCTTATCAATGAGCTTGGTCAGGCGAGGAGATGTGGTGGGAGGTTCGCCATGCCGCTGCTGATTTCGCTCCCGCCAGAGATAATAAAGAGTAGCTTGGAACACATACTTAAACAGGAATAGAGAGATCTTGTCTCTGTCTAGGTTGTGAAGCCGTGAGACCAGATGATCCCAATTCTCCATGAAGTCAGCTCCAAGAAGGTTGAGTGTTAAATGCCCACCAGATTTCAGAAGCATAAGAACAAGCAAAGAACAAGTGATCCCGAGTTTCCAAGGTACAGTTATAGAGACTACAACCAACAGACAGATCTGAGTTCCATCTCTGCATTTTGTCCCCTGTGGTGAGTCTGTCATGAAGAGCTAGCCAGGTGAGGAACCGAAATTTCGGAGTAGAGTGCTTAAACCATAGCCCGACATTCCAATCCTTATTCAAGCTTTGGCTTCGAAGCAGAGTCCTAATGCTTTTAGAGTTGAATTGTTTAGAGAACTTATCCTCAGAACCTCGCCAGAGATTAACATCCTATCCAAGAGTAATAGGGGCACACAGATTGTCCAACGCTGCGGCTATATTAGTGCAAGTCTGAGATCTGTAACGTCTGCGGCGAAGGTTGGAACGGGCATACTCCACCGAAGCATTTTCTGGGATGCCCATGGTTATAAAACCACGTGTTCCTGTAAGATCAATGAGTCTCCCCAAGTCCGACCAGTGGTCATGCCAAAAAGAGGTCTGAGCTCCGTTTACGACCTCTTTTCGGTGGAAAGTCTTAGCTAGGTCTCTGTACTTTAGGAGTTTTTTCCACATCCATGAGCCAGAAGTAGAATGAGTGACTGACCAGAAGCAATGTTGATTCAGAAGAGTCAGTCGAGTCCATTTAACCCAAAGAGAGTCACCCGTCAAGATTCTCCAAATTAGCTTAAGGCAAGCGACCTTATTTGTTTCATTCAAAGACTTCATACCAAGACCTCCCTCCTGCTTTGTTTTACAAACTTCTGTCCACGCAATCTTAGCCTTAGTAGTAAGCAGATCAGGTCCAGACCATAAAAACGCTGCAGAAAGCTTCTCAATCTCTGCAATACATCCACTCGGGAGACGATAAGCCGTAAGCCAGAAATTTACAATACTAGCAATAACTGATTGAAGAAGCTGGAGCTGTCCTGCAAACGAAAGGAAACGAGACCTCCAAGAACTCAACTGCAAGCGAATTCTCTCCATTAAGGGCACGTAATCTGATTTTTTCAATTGCTTTGTGAGCAAGGGAAGACCCAAGTACCTTACTGGGAACTGACCTTTGGCAAAAGGGAAGGACTCTGTTATTTCAGCCTGATCATGAGCATTCACTCTTGCAAGATAAACCGTGGATTTCTCGATACTAATCTGAAGACCAGAGAGTTCTGCAAACTCATCAAATATTCGGAGCACCCCTTCAATGGAACGTTTCTTTCCTTCTACAAAAACAAGAAGATCATTTGCGAAGCAGAGATGCGTGAGTTTGAGAGGTTGGAACTTCGGGTGATAGCCAATAAGTCGATCTACAGCTGCTTTATCAATGAGGTGTGAGAGAACATTCATGCATATAACAAAGAGATATGGTGACAATGAACACCCCTGTCGGAGTCCACGAATGCTCTTGAAATATCCCGCAAGTTCACCGTTAACTTGGACAGAGAAAGATGGAGTTGTAACGCAGAGCTCAATCCATCGTATGAAAGTAGGAGGAAAACCCATAGCCACAAAACTGTTCAGAAGAAACGACCATTGCACAGAGTCGAATGCTTTCGATGTCGATCTTCATCGTGCAATGAGAAGAGATATCTTCTTTATGATAATCTTTCACTAGTTCTGTTGCCATAAGAACGTTCTCCATGAGCAAGCGTTCTTTGATGAATGCAGACTGGTTATGTGTGATTATACGAGGCAGCACCGTTTTCAGTCTATTTGTCACAATCTTAGAGATGACTTTATAGTGGACATGGCAGAGAGAGATTGGATGATAGTCCTTCATTTCTGTTGCTTCTTCTTTCTTCGGGATTAAAGCGAGTATTGTTGAGTTTAAACCCTTTGGTAGAAAACCCAATGTGAAAAAAGATTGAGTCGCTGCAACAAAATCTTTCCCTACAATTGGCCAAGCCGCCTTAAAGAATTCACTTGTGAGTCCAGCAGGTCCAGGCGATTTTCCATTTGGCATTGCAAACAGAATTTTTTTTATCTCCTCCTCCGTGACCTAACTAGTAAGGGAAGCATGGTCGTGATCTGAGTAGCGAAAGGGTAAGAGCTCGGCAAGAGCCTCCACAGACATACCTCGAAAACCATCTGGAGTAGCCGTTAAAAAGTCCTTAAAAAATCGCTCAGCCTCTTGTTTTAGATCATCTGGCTCTGTAACAGTGTCTCCACTAGGGATTCTAATCTCTCGTATAGAGTTTTTAGATCGTCTAGCTTTGATGCTGTTATGAAAAAAATTATTATTTTGGTCACCAACCTCAAGCCAGTGGATTTTCGCTCTTTGCTTGAGAAACTGTTCCTCAAGATTAGATAAATGTTGCCATCGATCGTAGGCATCTCTCTCTTCCTCCATGGCATTCTGATCCGGGTTCTGCAAAGTTGCAGTTTGCTTACAGCACAAAAGGTCATAAGCAGCCATTGTTCTCCTGGAAAGGTCAGCCAGTTGGTCGCTCCCCAAAGCTCTAAGCAGGGACTTTAAAGCTTTCAATTTCTTTGAAAACCGGAACAGAGCAGACGTAGAAGGGTAGAGGGGGGTGGTAGTGTTCCAGAAATCTTCCACCAATGGTAAGAACTGTGGGTTTTGTGCCAAAACATTGACAAACTTGAAAGGCTTATTTGCCTGCGAGGACTTTGCCACAAACATTACTCTTCCCCTGAGATGATCAGAGCAGCCTCTAGCTTTGAAAACAGAGTAGGAGGTTGGATAAGTATCAATCCAGTTCTCATTAACGAGAGCCCTGTCCAGTTTTTTGCAAATAAGACCCTCTGTCCGCTTGTTTGACCACGTGAAGAGAGGACCCTGAGATCCAAGGTCTTGCAGAGAGCAGTATTGAATCACGTCCTGGAAGTCTCTCATTCCTCGTGAAGTTGAAGGCACGTTCGTCAATATTGAGATTTTATCCCAATCTAATGCCTCATTGAAATCTCCGCAAAGCATCCATGGGGAATTCCTAATCATGGGAGAGTCCTGATGAGATTTAATGTCGTCCCATAACTCTCGACGTTCACAGCTGAGATTTGAGTCGTAGATAAAACTGCAGATGAATTCCTTATCTGATCCCTCAAGACAAACTGAACAACTAATCATTTGTCTACTCTTAAACACAGGGGTTAGCCGCACATTTTCTCTCCATAAAACCTAAATACAGCCTAATCCGTTGTGTTCATAATTTGTTAAAACTGACCAGTCCGGGAAGGTGGCCGCTATGACATTGTTTATATTTATTTCCTTCACTCTTGTCTCTACAAGACATCTAAACTGAAACGAGCTCCTTCTGATCCAATCTCTGTTGATACCATGTTTTGAAGTTAAATTTAGACCACGGACATTCCAAAAGAAGCTCGACATTAAACGTTATTGAGAAGAGACTTTTTTGCTCGCACCACCAAGATTCTTTTTCTTGATGAGTTAAGCGACCGAGCCTGGTTTTGGTTTGGATGCTCTCGGGAGAGAGATCCTTGATTCCATGTTCTCTGGTTTATGGATTTGCTTCTTTTCAGTCGTGACATCGTCTATCCTGATTTCGCCTTCTTCTGTATCATCAACAGGTTGGGCAGAAGCGCACTCTTTTTCCCCTCCCTCTTCTACTACATCCGCAAGAACTGAGAAACGAGACGGTGAGGCTAAAGGCTGTGTGTCAGCTCCTTTTACCGTGTCAGTTTTACGCCCAAACCGAGAGGGAGAAACAGATTGCCAAATACTATCCACTTCCTCCACTTGGTCTGATACCGGATCCTTAATCTCTTCCCTACTGTGTACAGACTTCAGAATATCAGCATCCAGATCAACAGTGACATGGCGAATAACAGAGATTGCCGGAGCCTCCACATTAATATTCTCTGGTAGAAATAGGACCGCTTCTTCACACACTTTAGTCTGTACTGATTCAGCTTGAACTGTAGCATCTTTTAAAGGACTCTTTGCACCAACTTTTGTCTCTTTATTGCAATTTTCTGAAGTATGAACCCAATGCTCACACGAAGGACAGTATGGTGGTAACCACGGATAAGAAAGAGATACTTCCACCTCCTTCCCCTGCAGGTTGAACTTATGAGATCGAGGGAGATCTTTGGAAAGGTTAACTTCCACAAAAACCTTTGCTTCCTCAAACGTTTTACACATCTCAGTGTCAGGATGGAGTCATTTTGGGAATCCAGCCTTACTTGCTATGAAACTTAATCCTTTCCAAGAAAACATTGAATGAGGAACCTCTTTGAGAATGACCCACATGGGCATAGACCTTAGTTGTGGCTGTGTTTCTTCCACAATCGGAGACCATTGAGTAACAACCATGGGAACATCTGAAATATTCCACATACCACGCCTGAGAACTCTGAGTCTAACTTGTGGATCCCGGATCCGAAATCTTACCGTTCGTTCATCAACCACCAATACATCAATCTTAACTGATTTATCCCCTAGAGGCCAGATTTTGTTTACGATCATGTGTATCTTTGCTACGTGAGGAGCTTTTGCCATGAATCTCCCAACCAGAAAGTCCTTCCAGAGCGGCGAATCAGCAAGCACGTCATCTGGAACCACTGAGAGACCATCGGCCTCCAACAATTGTAGATCATAATTGATCAAACAAGACTTCTGTTGCAGAGGAACAGCAGTCGCTGAACTTTCTGAATAATCTCTCTTGTCAATCCCCACCGTGACCCTAATATCCGGTGATGAACCTCTGACGGTGCCGCCGTCAGAAGGCATACCTTGCGAAAGAAACAACTGAAGCCCTAATCGCCTTTTTTTGTTGCCCTTCTCAAAATGCACCGTTCCAGTAATTTTTTCTTTAAAGTGCTGAGGCTTTGGCTATAAATGTAAATTATTCTCATCTCATTAGACACATATTCTGAATACATAACAATTCCCTCACATAGAATTTTTTGTTTTAATTTTGACTCTGAGAGTATAGCATATTGCTAGGTTTCTTATCTTCTATTATGAGTGCTACGAAATATTCGATGTGTGGTTGTATCCTGGGATTCTGATTGCATTAAAACCATCACACTACAGACAACTAAAAAATTAAAAAATAGTGTCTCGCCCTCCAACAGACCCTTTCTTATTCATCTAATATTGGTATTATTGTTTGTAATTTTAATCATGTTTTTATCATTATATGAAACAAATATTCAGTTTTGCCATATCGTAGAAATCATGGTCCTACTTCTTTTCACCCTTTAGAAGTAAACCAAGCAAAGCCCACATCCTAAGAAGATTACCCAAAGTGTACTTTTTAGGGTTTCTTCCAACGAAATTCAATTGCCAAAACAAACCGAAAGCTTCGTCTTCACTTCCATACTTGCAATACCCATAGATTAAAGCATTCCAGGAGATGGTATTCTTCACTGGGTTTCTTCGGAAAAGCTGTTTCGCATCACCCAATCTCCCCGAATTGGAGTAAGCAACGATCATGATTCATAGTGTTCCAAGTAGACTCACCCCTCTCAGGGCATTTCATTGAACAAAATGGCGGGCTTCCTCAACCCGAACAGATTTAAACAAATCTCCCAACACCAGATTCAAGTGAAGCTTCTTCGTTCGAGCAGCTGTGAAATGTAAGTACAAACAGTGTCAAAATAAGATGGTGGTGTCTGAAACTCGAACTGTGCATCACTCTCTCTAGTTCATTGTGTGCATTATGTCTGTTGTTTTTTGAAATAATTAAGAAACTTATAGTACACGTGTTTTCGCTCTGCTTGCTTGGGTTACACAAACGTATAAGCCATGTGGAAAAAGGAAACTTGCACATTTAACCCATAAATTGAAGTCAATTGCAAACCTAACCTTCCATTTTTCTCTTTCCAACAAATGTCAATTTGTCTTCACTCTAACCTCATCTGGATCTGAAAATTCATGTAAATGCTATTACTTTTGATTTTAGCTTGATTTTATTTGATTTATTTCAAAAATGGTAAAGACAAACACATCTCCATCTTCCTCACTTATTCACGAAAATGCAATCCACATCAATTCTTCCAATCACCATTAAAAACCAAATGGAAGCTCTTAATGCTCTATCCACCGCAATTTAACCTCTTAAAACTCATCATTTGAGTTCGCTAACTCATTTTTGTCATTTTTCTCTTGATTTTCGTCTCTAAAAATCCTTAGTTTAATTTTTCAAAACCTCAACTCTTTTATATGTGCATACTAGGTGATTCTGCATACATAGAGTCTGAGTTTCTTTGTGTTGCTCAGCCTCAAAATTTGTAACAGTCGACAAAGCTAAAAATCAGATTCAGATTATTCAAAAATGTCTTGATTTTTTCACCTGTTTCGTGGAAGTTGACTTCACATGAAGTTTACTAGTCAAAGCATGGGTTAGTCTAATACATTGATAAGTAGACTTTAAAACAAGTCTACTGTTGTGTATGAAGTATACGTCGAAAAGTCAAAGTTTGGTCAATTGCAGAAGTGGCCCATTTTTCTGAGTAGACTTCATGTGAAGTCTACTTTTTTTATTTGCCAATTAACAAAGGTAGAATTCACCCGAAGTCTACTCGGATGAGTGAACTTTAACTGAAGTCTGCCTTTGTTAATTGGCAATTGCAAAAGTAACATGTTTTGTAGACTTCAACCGAAGTGTACTCTGCAGACTTCATATAGAAGTCTACTGACATAGGATATTTTTAAACTTGTAATTGTAGTATATTTAGAACGAATTTATAAGATTTTATTTTTCATGAGTAAGTTTTAGCCAACCTACTTTAATGTGTGAAAGTTTGACATGTTTATATGTTATATGCATGGCTGAATCAGATTTCTTGTTTCATTTTGTAGTTAGTTCACTAGTAGTAGAGTTTACTACTATTTCGTTTCCCGCCTAGTAGTAGATTTCATAGTGAAGTCTAGTCAGTAGAGTTCATACATAAGTTTGCTAACCGTAGGAGTTTTTCAAAGTTGTAATTGTAACATATTTAGAGCGATTTTTTAAGAATTTCTTGTTCATGGGTAAGTTTTAACCAAAATCATTGATTGTGTGTCAGTTTGACATGTTTATTTGTTATATGTATGGCTGAATCAGATTTCTTATTTCATTTTGCAGCTAGCTCACTAATAGTATACTTCTCATCGAAGTCTGAAGTCTACTTTTCGTACTTAGGTTTCTGATGTGTTTTGAATATGGATTGAGCAATATCAATCTTGGTATTTCGAAGTAGATAAACGCAAAGGAGGGAAAATGTTCATCTTGAGAGATAGTTGTAGACTCGGTAAAAAATGTTCACATAGACACCTTGAAGCTATTGTTATTCAACACACATGGATCATACTATTGGTGGGTGGTGGTTGAAGCACTACAAAAAAGGGTTTATTATATCACTTTAAAAACATCAGAAAACAATGTGATGCTTTACTAAATTACTTATTAGTAAGTGATACAAACTAAGTGGATTACCATCATTTATGATAATTGATGCTAATATTTAAATGTTTAACATCATTTTATTGTAAATGATACTAGTCTATATTAATTTGCATCTTAAAAAAACTTTTGATACAAAAATATAAATTTATATCAGTTTCAGAATTAATGTATATTAAAATAATGTCTACATCACTTTTAAAAATTGATACCAGTTTTACATCAATAAGATATGATGCAAAAAAAAAAAAAACATCATTAAAAGAAGTGATACTATTCTCAATCACTTATTAGTAAGTGATCCAAACTATTTCGAATAACATCGATTGTGATAATTGATGCTTTTATTGATTTCTTTTGCATCACTTTGTTAAAATTGATATAAATCTCTATTGGTTTGTATCAATTATTATATGTTGATGCAAAAATAATTCACATCAATTACACATTTGATGTATTCTAAAATATTGTTAGCATCACTTTTTAAAAACTGATACATATGGTACAACAATAATAAGTGATGTAACTAAAAATTAATTACTTAGCCGCCTCTGTCGATCGATAGCGTTCTTTGTTTCAGAACTCTTACTATGATGTTTAAGACGACTTGAACTCCAGCTCCAAAACATAGCATCCGACAACTTCATGTAAGCGACTTATATATCTGTATGTCCCAACATAACTCTTCTCGTCTCTCTGTTCTCTGTGATTTTGGACTGAATTTGGGATTTGATATTGTGTATATCATTTGTTTGATAAAATTTCTCTATGAAGTAGTTCATGGTTTGATGATTCCTTGACTGTGGTATGTAGGTTATCATGGATAAATCATGGATAAGCAAACCACGATTATCTCAAGATTATATAATTGGGGTTACAAGTTTTTTGGAGTCTGCATTTGGTCAATCAAATGCAGACATGATGAAGTGTCCGTGTAATCGTTG